>BPLR01017960.1:0-101634 GCA_021605095.1 Caerostris extrusa | reverse complement strand
TTTATGAAAGAAACTTGATTTTATATTAAGTGAATTACTTGATAGTCGTCAAAATGAAAAATCTGGGTTGGCTTATATACAAATATTTAATCTCGCAAAACCGTATGTACTTTCCATTAGACGACAGTATGTGATATATCGTCAAATATAGATAAATATAGCTCTTTTTTTTTTTTTTTATATTTTTTAAATTTATGTAAAAACCTAATTTTATATGGAATGAATTACTCAATTTATTAAAACGTGTTGTATTACTTTAGAAATGGTTTGTATGGCTGTCATCGCCGACAGGAAAAACCTGATGTTGACAAAATTTTTAGATAGTTAACAGAAAAGTACCAAAATGTACATCAAATAAATAAATCAATAAATAATACAATACAATAAATAATGAACGGTACAGGATTTTTTTCATTTCAGTTTATATACGTGTTTTGAATTTTGGTAATATTTTTTTTAAAGAAAAACCCCATTCTCACCTTATATACGGATCGATTTTTATTCGTAAATATTTGGTAATTTATCTAGTTCTTTTAAAGAAATCCTAAGTTGTTCATAAAATAAAATATAATTTTATTTTCAGCAATCAAAAAATATATTATACAGAGTCGATTTAGCATCATACAAGAGTTTTAAGCTAATGCATTTCAAAAGTGACCCTAAAACATTTTTAAATTTACAGTCACTATTTATCAATACTGCTAATAGTATAACATTACAACGAATAAAGTTTATATTTAAAAATAAATATGCTTGTTAAATGCAGATCTCTAATACATAATATAATTGAGTATGTCAATTATGTTAAATATCTAAATCTCTTATAGTCGTGCATTTAAAATGCATTAACAAGGAAATAGTATTCATATGTATCCTGTAAAAGAAATGCCTTTTATAAATAAAATTTACTAACTACGCATTATTTTCCAACTGATTTGTAAAAAACCTAAAACAAATGTACTTAACTATATCTATACAGCCCTTAATAAATCATTACAATGGAGGAAGTTTATATTGCAATACATTTACCAGTTAAGTATAGATCACTGTACATGGAAGATTATATCAAATATCTAAATGTGTTACAAGGATACATTTAAATTACAGAAATAGAGATAATATTTAACACAATGTTCCCTGTAAAATAATTATTTTTTATTAAACAAATCTACTTATTATGCATTTATTTAGTCACATGATTTGCAAAGTCGAAAATTAATTATACTTAACTATAACAACTAAGAATTTAAATAATTCACTAATAATGATTAATTTGATTTGTTTTACAAATCAGATGACAATTTAGTAGTGCAGCAATCATTCATACCTACCAAAACATTAAAACCAAACTGTGGAAGAAATCCAGATCATAAGTTGGATTGCTGCCAATTTTCCTATGGAGAAAGATACTTGGATCAGGAATTATTCTGAATACCTTGGCTTTTGATTCCCGAACTTATTCCTACACATTTAACGCGAGGTATATTTCTTAAATACATATAGATATATATTCATATTGGGATAATTAATTTAGTTCCCTATTGTATTAAGTGCTTGAAATAATTGGAATTTGAAATTTAATCATAGACCAGTGGTTCTCAAATTTAGGGGATGTGTTGTGTTCTTTATAGATTAATAAAAGTTACAATAAATATTTAAGGAAATAAAATAACATTTTGATTATCACTGACTTTTTTTATAAAATTGCAATTTTTTTTTTCATTATGGAAAATGTTTCATAAAAGTTTAATAAAGTGAAAAATCTTTAAATTTATTGGATTATTTACTTACCTTTATATTGATGATAAAAATTATTATAATATATACAATAATATTGTAATACAAAACCTCATAAACCGATAGATAATAAATAGGCATAATTAACTTTTAATTTCAACTCTTTTTTGCTAGACATAATTTTAATTAAAAAGTTTCTTGTCAAATATATTGCTGAAATAACTGCACTGCAATCTAATTTTACATGGTCATAAAAAAAGTATTAATTTTATGCTTAAGGCATAAATGCAGCTGTCAAGTATAGTAGCATTATGTAAGCATTTAATAGAATTTAGGATTGTTTTAAAGTGTAATGTTTAAAAATAAACAAATATTAATTACTTTAGTCAATAATATACAATACCACATATATTTACACAGATATTTTACCCATATATTATCACACATATTTTTCTACATCATAAATGTCACTTTCTACGTAAAATTATAAAGATAATATAATATATTACATAAATAAAAATTTTTTTACAATTATATCAACATGAATTCAAAATTTTGAAATGGCCTTCTTTTGTTTACGAATTTAAAATTAAGAACTTAAATAGTTCATAGTATGAAATTTAAAAAACACTGCTTTTAATTTAATAATGAAGCTAATTCAATAAATTGATAAATATTTAATTAAATTATGAAGTTTAAATCTGCGTTAATACTTATTAAGGCGATAATTTATGTTATACAGGGTGTTTAAAATTATATATACATTTTTGAGAAATATGACGTAAATTCAATTTCTTTTTGGATGATGCAAACAAATTCAACAGAAAAAAAAAAAGGTTTATTTCTGTTTATCTAACTACACTCATGTCCATAAATTAAGGATAATGAAGTTCAGGCAAAGAAAGAGACAGAAGCAAAACAAATTTGACTTATTTGTAAAGTCTATTTATTAAACAAAAGGTAAAGAGCAAAAAGATGCTATATGTTTGACATAATTAATAATTGCGATTTTTACTGCCTAGAGCAAATTTCAAAAAGGAACCTATTTACAAAAAACAGCATAACATGGTTAGTATGATGGTTAATATGGAGTATGTCTCCCGGACGAAGCAATACAGGCCTTACAACGCCTAGGCATGCTGAGTATCAAATTATCAATCTGATCTTGGGGAATATTACACCTCATCAAGCAATGCTCTCCGAAGTTCCGGTTGACAGGCGGGAGGGGGTTGACGGGCTGCAATTCGTCGGCCAAGCATATCCCACACATGCTCTATTGGATTCAAGTCCGGTGAGTATGCTGGCCAATCCATACGGGTGATATCCTGCAATTGAAGACATTCGTCTACAATGTTTGCAAGGTGAGGACGGGCGTTGTCATCCATAAACAGAAATTCAGCACCCATGGCGCCCCGAAACAAACGTACATGTTGTTCCAGAATGACATCCCGATAGATGTGGCCTGTCATCGTTACACTCTGAACATGCAGGTCAGTTCTGGAACCAAGAATAATTCCTCCCCAAACGAGCCATCCTGCACCACCGTAACGGTGTCGTTCATATGAAACTGTTCTCTTGGTGGTAACAAGACCGCTGTACCTGGCGCTCTCTCATAGCTGAAAGTCCGGCGAGAATCAGACTGCAAACTAAACCTGGACTCGTCACGGAAAACTGTCATAGCTGAAGAGAGCTGACGACAAGTCCACTGTTGCGATGTCTGGGCGATTCCAAGTTCCATCATCTTGGAATCTTCCAGCTGGGTACGTCCACATTCCAGTCGTCCGATAATTCTACCACGTAAAAATCATCCAAATGCTTTCTTTGTGCCATAACTATTCGGTTATTGCACTGAAAGGCTTTTAAAGCGCTTGCGAACAATTTTACTTCTTTGCCCATTCCATTTCATATACCCCTCTTTTACACTCTCGTCATTGTGACGCGCCATCTGGTGGTTTCCTGTAATTTGCATATTCTTCTTCAAGATGTGTGTGATAATTCTACAGGTGAAATTATTATTTTAGAGTTCAATTTCTGTGTGATTCTGAATTATCCTTAATTTATGGACATGAGTGTATATTTAGGTACGAACAGATGTAGGCATGCCACGCTGTCTGATACATTATGGGTGCTTTTGCTAATAATTATTATTATAATTAAATATTATAATAATTAATTATAATATATTTACGCTTATTACGCTTAATTAATTATACGCTTACGCTGTACTAATTGTACGCTTACGCTTACGCTTTGTTATAATACGCTTAATTATAATTATTACTCTTCTTAATTTTCTTGGAAATGTGGATTATTTAATACGCTATACATAGATTTAAAAATTGAAAAAATTATCTGATTTTATATTATATATTTTTTAATAAAAATAAATGTTAACTTATCTCATATAATCTCATACTAATATACTAATAGTAATATAACTTATCTTGTATAATCTCATCGTTTTTCTGCTGGTGAAACAAAAATAGTAGGCCACTTCATTATCGAAAATTCATGCAAACACGATCAATGTTTTGAGATTCTTTCTGTTCGAAATACTTAAGAACTATTAAATTTTTTGTTTCACTTTTTATAAAAAAATTTTAAATGTTTGATTTAAAAAGAAGTTTAAATGTTTTTTTTTTTTTTTTATGTTATTAATATATTTTGTAAATCATTCACAGGCGTCCATCATGGATGCTTTATTTAACAAATTCATTTTGGCTTTTAAAGAATTTTGATTTTCTAACAAAACGAGATACCGCCAACGGGGTTCGAAGAAGTAATACTTTCTGAGACGTGTGTCATTCAAAATGCGTATCTAGGAAGTATATTATTTAAATGTATATCTAAAAAGGGCAATCTTCAGGAAGATACATTCTAAAAAGTGTATCTTATTTAAAAAGTGTAATCTTTAGGAAGATACACTTTAAAAGTGAAAGGTGTATCATTCAAGTACATATCCCAAAAGTGTAATATTCAAAATATATATCCTAATGGAGTGTATCATTCCCGTTTGTATCTAAAAATTAATGTTATCAAAGAAGTGTAATCTTTAGTGAAAAACATAATTAAAACCAGTATTTTGGACTCACCCTTGTATTTTGCTGCACATTGTTTATCAAAGGCAACTCAGGGGCGTGTTTGTCGAGGGCATCGCTAACCGGCAGGGGGAAGAACTTGTGTTCGAACCCCGTGTCTGTAGACATCAGCATACTCGGTTGGGGCTCCATGTGTAGAGGTACCGAACGTTTGTGATAGCCTCGTACACCCAAATCTGTATACGAGAGGTCTTCTACTATCTGAAAGGACACACACATCATCACATTTCTATTCATCAGTTCCTGTATTGCATTAAATAATCTACATTATTCTACATTCATTTATAAAGAAACATTTGTTTACTTTGATACCTACATAATATACATTTTTTTATATTAAATAATCTACATCATTCTACATTCATTTATAAAGAAACATTTGTTTACTTTAATACCTACATAACATACATTTTTTTTATATTAAATAATCTACATTATTCTATATTTACATTAAAGGAAATTTTTTCATTAATAATCTACATAATTTAAATTTTTTTGTATTAAATAATTTACATCCTTCAACATTCATTAACATTAAAAAAAAATTTGTTTACATTAAAAATTTACATAATTTACACTTTTTCACGTTAAATAATCTACATTAGTTTACATTCACTTACAGTAAAGAACAATTTGTTTACATTAATAATCTACATGATTTACATTTTTGCATTAAGTAATCTACATGATTTACAGTTCGGTATTAAATATCTACATTATATCCTTTAATAAGAAGCCTTTTACATTAATAAACTACATAATTTACATTTTGGCATTAAATAATCTTGCATTATTTCATTTAATTAGAAGAAACCTTTTTACATTAATAAACTACATAATTTACATTTTTTAATTAAATAATCTGCAGTATTCTACATTAATTAACATTAAAGAAACATTTTTATCTTAATAATCTACGTAATTTGTATTTTTTAATTAATTAATGTGCAGTATCCTACATTAATTTACAAAAAGAAACATTTTTTATATTATTAATTTACATGATTTAAATTGTTTGGTATTAACTAATCTACACTATTCTATATTCATTTACTTTAAAGAATTTTTTTTTTTTTTACGTAACTGAAATATTTTTGTACATTAATCTTTATTGAAGAAACATCATTAATCTTAAACAATATTAAAACTTTTCTGTATTAAGGAAATATATTTCACATAATTAATACATTTTTGTACATTAGTCTTCATTAAGGAGACACTATTAATCTTAAACTGCCATAATCTACATTGAGGAAACAGCTATCTACGTAATAATTAATCTACATTTATCTACATTAATTTTAGCTGAAAAGGCATTTTAATATATTCTTGAAATATTTGGTATAAAATTGAAAACTTATTAATATATCTATAGATATACGCATTATTTAAAATATATAAAAGAAGATTTAAATGCATATTTGTGGTTTTTTAAATTATTTTATTAGTATTTTTTAATGTTTTTAATTGTTTCCAATACATTATAACGTCCCACTTTTATTATTAAATGCATTAAATATTTTTAAACGAATTACAAAAACTTTTAAAAAGGAAATATTTTTTGACATTTTATTCTGAAAAACGAAAGTCATACAGTTTATTTAATTTATCTTATACTGAAAAGAAAATACAAGAACATTTATGAGACAGTGTTTACTATTAAATTTTACTTTAAATTTTATCAAGATATATCTGCAAAGTAAATTTAGTGCATTTATTTTATAAAATGTTATGCTTGAAAATTAAATTATATATTTTTAGTATTTACATGTAAAATCTATCGAGTTCCTAATTCAAAGACAATTAAATGTTCCATTAAATAAATATGTTTTTTTTAACAAACAATATTATCATTGATTGTATTATGCTGTTTAATATACATTTTAATTTGGGTTCATTGATTAAACGACTGTTTAATGTATACATTACTTACAGTATCTTAGCATACATTAATACGTATACATAAATTATAGTATCTTAGCAATATATTATAGTTAAATATCCCAAACGTTTTAGAATAATATTAGCAGTTAATATTTTATCTAAGCGTTTATGTATATAAAAGAAAGCAAAACATTGGACAATAATATGATGCTGATAATATATGAATTTACGTTTATAGCCAACTGTAGCTGATGTAGAAAATATTAAAAATTACAGTTTATCCAAATATTTTTAATACAAAAAGTAACCAAGTTATTAAAACTAAAATAAATAAGTTTAACCAAAAATTTAAAAGTATTTTTTTATGTAATGTATGAAAAAAAAAAATGATCTTTTCATAATCTACAATTTTCTGCTTCCAAAAATATCGATGTGTCCGAATTTTCAATCGTTTAGCAAATCAGTTCATTCCAGTTCCAAAAAAAAAAAAAAAAAAAAAAACATTGATTCATTGTGACATCAAAACATATATCGCAAACGATTTTCATACATATATTTATATCCGTTGGCCACGGCTCAGTAAAACCGCGAACTAGGCGTTGACGTCACTTGTCACGTAAATGCGTTCGAAAAAAAAAAAAAAGGAAAAAATCGAGAAATCTCAACGTATCTTAAGTTGTGGCCATTTATAAAAACGCCAAAATAAATGGCATATCAGAAAAGAATAAATTTCACTTCTATCGTTATTTAAATAAAATAAAAAAAATAAAAAAATCGTTTTCTGACTGTTCTTTATCTCTTCACTTCTTTTCGCAGATGAAACGAAATTCGTTATGCATATTTAGATCAATAATAAATCGCAGACTATTACGGATAAAAAAAAAAATTGGCAATTCGAAATCGATATACGTCATCAACAGACAATTTTCTGCACACAAAAAAGTATACGGGCATTGTTGCAGCTCGTAAAAATCACCACATTCGTCGTAAATGTTTATAGTCTAGTAATACGTTGGTTTTGGGGAGGCATATAAATTCCTTTTTACGCTTTAAGAGCAATAAAATATTCGAAATGGAACTAAAAATAAATAAAAACTAAGCAAAAAATCGCAGCATAAAATCTGCGGGCATTCATTGCACTGCGCACTAGAGCTCTAAATTCCATTTCGGATCGTGATACTTTACCACGTACGCTAACTCACAGAATAGAATCACCAATTGCGCAAAAATAATATTGCGTGTGATTTAGTTAAGAGCCGGATAGTGTAATGACTCGTAAAATAAACGCGAAATCGATAAAAATGACGCATTCGAATCACAGATGAAATGCGGAGTCATTAATTTATTCCTTGCCGATTCTACAGACGGCAGTTCTATTCTTTTATTTAAAAAGAATAGCCATTTTATACGCAACTAATCTTGTTGTGCAGTATGCGTTGGTGAAAAATATACACAATTCAAAAGAGATTTTAAAACGAGACACTTTAATTATATATTTCTTACTTTCTTTTATTTACCTTCTTTTTTTACTTTCTTTTTTCTTTTATTTTCGACCTTCATATTTTGCAAACATAAGTCGATGAATAATGATGCTATGATTTAAATATGCGAAAGATATCTTATTATAACTAAAACGAAAGAAATTCCAGGAATATATAGCTTTGGTTCTTTATTACAAACAATTTCTTTATGCATAGAAACTTCATTCAACCAAAAACTTGAGCGTGTAACAAGTTTAAGTCTTATTAGACATCCATTCCGAATTTAGTAATAGTTAACGCAACTATAGATAACTAGATACCTTTGTTATGAATATAGTATAAATAAATGATAGTTAAGGTAGTAAAATCAATACAGTGTGCACTAAAGAATCTCGTTGAAAACACCTACGTTGTCTGAAAACTTTAATAAAGCTTTAGAATAATTTAATAGCAAGAAAATGAAATACATGATATATTTTTAATCAGAAATTTTCAAAAACGTTTTCTTTTATTATAAATTTGATATGTGATGCATAAAATGCTGTTTAAAATTTCTGCGTTACGTAATGAATAATAGCGTTATTTAATGTAATATGATATATATAAAGCCATGAAATAACTAATACTTTTTTTAATAAAAGAAAGAATATATTTGAAATTACATGTGTGTATAGTCCAATACATGATCTATTTTTTATTAAAAATTTCTGGAAACACTTACATAAAAAGTTAGCAGATACCATTTATTTATTTTTTGAGGAATTGGTAATTAAATGATGCTTACTATATGTTTTAAAAATATACTATTGTTTATATTAAAATTATATACTGCTATAATATTAAAATATATGTTACTATACTATTATTATTGATATAATACTATAATATGTTTGTTAAAATATATATTATTAACATATTACTATAAGAATATACTTTACTATACGTTTTTTCCTTATTTACTTTATGGATTTCTTCATGCTAGACAATTTTTGAACTGTAATGCATATATATAATAAGTATAGAATGAAGATAGATAGAAAATATCGTATAACCCGTTTTTTTTTATCCATTCGACATTAATCAAAGTAGATTAAACACTAAATGCTATTTTCACTCTTGCTATTTTTTTTTTTATTTTATACAGTTTTTAACTAAAAACGTATGAAATTTGAGCTTCTTGATATGTTCAGTATATAGAATAGTAATAAAATAGAGAGCGTCTACCTATTCTAAAAGGAATAGAAAGTTGGGGCAAAAATCTCTTGTCCTTGTCGTACTAGACTTTGGCGCTATATCGCCACTTGGCTTTTTTCCCTGCGAGTAATTAAAGTCAGAAATTTATTTAATAACATTTATTTTTAACATCATTATTTTATTAACATTTATTTTGTATTAAATACATACAATATTAAATGATAATAAATAATACAATAATAATACCTCAAAATAATTACAATATTAAATAGATACAACGTAATAACTTAAATGTTATTTTGTTTATAATTCAGATTATGTTGTATGAAAGCATTACAAAAGTTCATATAAATGAATATTTCATTTGTTTAATTATTTGGGAAAGGGAAAAATATTTCACAAATTAATTAATACAATATAAATGCTAAATATTTAGAAAAAAATATTTTATTTTATTTTTTAAAAATTATATTTATTTACATTACAAATAGAGCCATTTCTTTTGAGAATCTTTTTCTCTCTTCGCGACAACATCATAACAGTTGGGCTGACATGTTCGTAGGCTACACATAGATGGCGCTACTAGTATTAAATCCATATGATTTTTAGTTAGCCCTAACCTTCAAAAGACATGTGTATAAATTTGACAGCTGTCGCACTATTAGTCTGTGAGTTATAACATTTTTAGTGAAGCAACTTTTGTTAGTTTGAAAAAATGGATAAAAAGGAATTTCGTGTGTTAATTAAAACATTGCTTTTTGGCGAAAAAAAATACTATTGAAGCCAAGGCTTGGCTTAATAAACATTATTCTGACTTTGCACCAGGAAAATCAACCGTAGAGAAGTAGTTTGCTAAATTTTAACGAGGCGAAATGAGCACCGAGGGACGATGCACGCAGTGGACGCTCCAAAGAGGCTGTTACCGACGAAAACATCAAAAGTCCACAAAATAATTTCTGATAACCGTAAAGTGAAGTTGACTGAGATAGCTGAGACCCTAAAGATATCAAAGGAACGTGTTGGACATATCGTGAATGAATATGAATATTTGAATATGCGAAAGCTCTGTTCAAAGTGGGTGCCGCGCGAGCTCACAATCGACCAAACACAACAGCAACGAATTGATGATTCTAAGCAGTGTTTGGAGCTGTTCAATCGTAATAAACCCGAATTTTTTTCGTCGATATGTGACAATGGATGAAACATGGCTCCATCATTTCACACGGAGTCCAATCGACAGTCAGCCGAGTGGACTGCACGTGATGAACACTAAAAATGCTATTACTCACATACTAATAGTGTAACAGCTGTCAAATTTATGCACGTGTCTTTTAAAGGTTAGAGCTAACTAAAAATTCATATGGATTTAATACTAGTAGCGCCATCTATGTGTTAGCCTATGAACTTTTCAGTCCACCTGTTACAGTAGCAAAGGCCAACAGTAAAGATTTTTGCCAAACTTTGTCAAACTATCATCTCATATATTATACTATAAAACCCCGAAATACTTACCTAAAACTCATTTTATATGAGAATAGTATTTTCCACAGGGCAATATAAGCTTCTTTTCGTCTGTAACGCGAATAAACAAAGTAAACAACTCTCTACAAAACAGCAGAGTGACCATGAAAGTGACCAGACATCACGTCTCTCCTAACGGTGGATAGTGTTGATTATAAAAGTCACGTGAGATGTATAGTCACTAGAGGATCATATTTACCCCAAACTGGCAGCCCCAATACGTGCTTTATTTTATTAGTACTACTGTGTCCAAAAAGTAAGGCCAACTTTCAATTTTTTCAACTTTCAAATTTTTTTCAATTTCTTCTAAATGTTCACACTCTCCCTATATGTATATCTTGTTCAAATTTTCAATCGTTCATAAAATACTTTATATACACCACTCAAATTCAAATACATTTTTTTGAACTTGTAGTGGATGACTCTCGATGTTAATACAGTCTTTTCAAATATTAATTCATTCATTAAATTTAATTAATTCATTTTAGTTTTTTTTTTAAGCCTTAAGGAAAGAGGAAGAATTGACTTTAAAATTTTTTTTTATATATATTACATGGTTTTTTTTTTTTTTTTGTTTATCCATTCGAGAATAATCTAAGCAGATTAAACACTGAATGCTATTAGTTTTTAACTAAAAACGTATGAAATTTGATATGTTCAGTACATAGAGTAGTAATAAAATAGAGTGCGCCCGTCTATTCCGTAAAGAAGAAAAAGTTGGAGCAAAAATTTCCTGGTCCTTTTCGTACTAGATTTGCCGCTGTGCCGCCATTTGGCTTATTTTCCTGCAAGTATTTATTTAGGTAAACATTTAGGTAAACAAGCTATTCTGAAAATTCCGAGAAATGCCTGAAATTCTTTTTCACAAGTCATGCATTTATTTTTAATATCATTTATTTTTTATTTAACTAAAGATAAATAGATACAATAAATGCTATTTGGTTTATAACACAAATTATTTTATATGAAAGCATTGTAAAAGCATATATTTATAGAATTTTCAGAATATTTTGGGGGCGAGAAATATTACACAAATTTATTAATACAATATAAATGCTAAATATTTAGAAAAAAAATTAAACATACGTTTTTACCATTTCTACCATTCAAACGGTTCAAATAAGCATACCGTTTATTTGAACCATTTCTTTTGAAATTCATTGTATGATAGTGTATCTTTTCTCTATTCGCCGACATCATAGAGTAATAATGGCGAACAGTAAAGATTTTTGCCAAGCTATAATCGCATATATTACACTACAAAACCTAAAATATATGCCTAAAACTCATTTTTATATGACTATAGTATATTCCACAGGGCAATATAAGCTTTTTACGGTCTGTAACGCGAATAAACAAAAAGTAACCAGCCCTGCACAAATGAACGGCAGAGTGACCAGGAAAGTGACCCAGAACATCACGTCTCTCCTGACGGTGGATAGTGTTGATTATAAAAGTCACGTGAGATGTATGATCACTTGAGAATCATATTTACCCTAAACTGGCAACCCCGATACGTGATCTCTATTTTATTAGTATTCTGTACGAAAACACTCTTCGTACGAAAAATCCACAATGACCACAGAATTTGCACTCAATGGTTGTCTGGAGATTCAACAAAGCATCCATGAAGATGTTCTTTCAAATTCTTCTTTTAGGTTTACATCTGCCATTGCTATATTTGTCCATCACAGTATTGATAAAGATACTGCTTTTTAACTTTTAATTAAATTTATAATTAAAAAGTTAAAAGCAGTTTTTTTTTTCAATTTAAATTTTTTCATAGCTTAATTTTGAATGGCCATCTTTATTTGTTTGTTTCTAATTGGGATTTTCTGCACTGTGGTGTAAAGGGTGGTTCTAAAACTTTCTTCCTTCTAACTGCAAAGGCAAGTTGGAAAATGGCATCTCTTTCACGCAGAAATATTTGTTAGAGGAATTAAAAAAAAGTCGCAAGTTGAATATAAGACACTGTCTTTAGAATGTAAATTGAACTATATTTACACTTGTAATCAATTATGGGCTTTCATTTTTTAATGCTACTGCTTATTTCCGAATGTAAGCCGATTCGTGTATAAGCCAAGAGTGCATTATTCTTCAAAAACTTTACAATAAGTTAAAAATCCATATATAAGCCGAAATGAAAAATTCTGTAACGCTTAAGCCTATCACCGTGAGGGCTAAAACGTTACCATGAAAGTAAAATGAGGAGTATTTTCTAAATGAATAAAATTGCTATATTCTAAAAATAAAAATAAAACGCCAGACGACAATGATGATAGTATAAATCTGTTAATCCTGTCTGAAGCTAATGCATAGTTTCTATTCAGTTTTTATCTTGTATACAGTCTGTATCCTGTCGTCATGTCGACTGTGTCTGAGTCATTTTATTTTCGTTTGAAAGATGAGCGAGAAGAGAAAATCTCTTAAGGCACATCTGCATAATCAGTTCTGGTGTGAGTTTTGGTATTTTACAGTTAGCCGGGGTACATTTCGCCAAAATCAAACATTTCATTTTGGCGACGAGGCAAAAGACAAGCAATTAAAAACATTTTTGAAAATAAAAAACTCTTTGCCATAAAATAAACATCTTATTTCATTAGAAAATATTTATTTTCATATATTTAAAAATTATCTAAACACGATTTATTTATCAACATTTGGACCGATCACTTGCGACTGTCTAAAGAAATAGTACCTATGTTTTTCGTGAGATTAGCAATTTGTATATAAGTCGATCCCCACCATTAAGATTTAGTAAAAGTTCTCAAAATTCTATGTTTATATATGAATATACGGGGAATTATGGCATTTGAATATACATGGGTATATCTACCATAAATTGACATATTCACTTCCCTTATTGACATATTCATTATACAATTATTCTCTCAATAATATATATTCTCTAATATTTCAATTATTCTCTCAATAATATATTCTCTAATATTTCTCAATTATTCTCTCAAAATATTAGTGTCAATTTATTGATAGTGATCAGATGAGTTTTTACAAATGATTTTTACTTCTTACGCCTTGAATCTAATGTTACTTTTAATTTTCTTCTCTTAACAACATTAAGGGTTTAAAAAGGATGGTTACTGTTTGTGGTCAAGAAATTTCAAGTAATAACAGTCTCCGATTTGTTTAGTGTTTGCTGTGACAATGAACAAAGTTCAAGGTCAGTCCTCAGCGATGTTGGGATATCAACCAACTTGAGGTCTCTTTTGCACAAGGGACAGTTATACGCTGTCTGTTTGCTTGTTGGCATGCATTTTTCTAATCTTTATTTTTCTTTTTTTTGCAACCATTGTGTTCATAGATAGTGGTTCCCATTTACCCACATCATTTCCAGACTGTAAAGGGTCATCTCAGCTTTAGCTACAATGATGTGGTGTGGTGCAATTATTAGTTATACAAGCAGAAATTCTAAAAATCTATTAATCTACACACAAATTGGAAAAAGCCACTCTACAGTCCATTAAAACTCTGGCGCTTGTTGAAAGAGATCTCGGATTCGAGTCCCGGCGGTGCCATAAATGTGTGTACTTGGGGTTCGGAATCCACTTAAAGCTATATTTCCCTGACTTATATGAGTGTAGGAGCGTTGGGGACAACCCTGTCCCGAAATAAAGAAAGCTACACGGAACCGAATCAGACTTCGACCTGCGGTTGCTCCTTCAAAACAGAAGCTTCCCTTTTACTCCATCCTTGAGTACAACAATCAGGGGATGCCCGCCTCGCGTTGCGGAATACTGAGGATAAGTTACACAGACACAAGTTGGAAAAAAATATGTGTATCTACAAGCGATTATCAGACATTTCTAATCTTAATCACTAAATTTTAATGTCTCTTTTATCCTTATTTTTACAGTTCTTTTCCTATATTCCAGAGAAATACCTTGTTATTCAGCTAGCACTAAATATACGAAAGAAAACAATAAATCTGCAACAAGACAGCAGTGCAATCCACTTCCCATCAGAGGCACCGTGCCTCTAAACAATAACACACCGGAGACATTTTTCCACTGTGTTTTAATCAAGTAGCACCACCTAAAGTCGCGTATTCAATTTGCTGGGCTGTTTTAAAGAACAGCAACATTTTATAGAAGTAGCTCATTAAATATCTATTATCGTGGGTGCTCATAACTATGGAAGCCCCAAATTGCGGGGTTGTTATACTTTTAATAGAGCCCATAAATTGTGCTTTCTGTGGCGCTGCTTTTCCTTCCTTTGGCTGCAGATAAAGTAGGCAGCATGAAATCATCCATCTCTTTAATGGCGTCGTTTTACGCCCGGTATAGCACTGTCATGGGCAAATATTTTAATAATAACGTCACTGCAGGTTTATGAATTAGAAGTAATTACTCTTGGCGCGTAATTAAAAAAAGATTTTTACTGTTAACTAAATTGAAAATCTATTTTTGGTAAACATAGCTCGGCTAATTTAACCTCTGCTGGTTAAAAATATCATTTTATGCACACATACTGTATTTTTACAGAATACATTAAAAGATTTTTAAATGCATTATATCTGTTATAAAGTTTATTGGTATGTCTGTTAAGTATATTATGTCTATTAAGACGCACTGAATTATGCCTATTAAATGCAATATAGAATGTTGTAATTATTTCATTTTTATGTGATAAGTGCATGAAAAACATCGAGCATTCAATCATATGAAATTTATGAAGTTAATGTACAATTCGACTAATCCTTGTACAAAACTTATATCATTGTACAAGGATGATATGTTGTATTATGTTGTCCCTAAATGATTTTAACAATATATGTCTGCAAATACATGTATCTATCGCATGTATATAAAAGACAATAATCATTTTAAAACTTTAAACGGCACCAATGTTTTAATCTTATTTTTGCAGTTAACTAAATTGAAAATAATTTGATAAGCATAGGCCAGTTATTTTAACTCCTGCTATTTGAAAAATATAATTTTTCATACACATAATGGATTTTGACAGAATACATTAAAATATTTTAAAAATGCATTATGGAAAATGCATTATGTCTATTATAAAGTATATTGTTATCTCTGTTAAGTGTATCATGTAAGACAGATAGAAATATGTCAGATTATGGTAATGGTGGTAAGTAGAAAAATATGGTAGATTGGTGAATCTTTGATTGATAAATGGTAGAATCCTAACCTTAACCTTACATGTTACCTTGTAATGCTACATCCTTATAGAGTGTTGTAATTTTTTTTTTATTTTATGTGATAAGTACATTAAAAATATCGAGCATTCAGACTTATGATTTATGAAGTAATCACAATTCGACTAATTTTATACAATGGAATAAGTTGTGTCTAAATGATTTGAATAACATAGTGTTTACAAATAAATGTAGCTATAGCATGTATATTAAAGGCACTAAACATTTTAAAACTTTAAGAATCGCCAGTGTTTAATTCTGTTTTTGCAGTGCCATGTGAAAATATTTTACTAATACCTCCAATGAAAAAATTTTTTGAACTAGAAATAATTATTCTGTGTCCGCAGAACATTGAAACTTTGAAAAACTAAAAATCTGTATCAGATGATTTAAAAATAATCTCAAATGCTATGTAATATTTAGCAAAATATCTATTTATGTTTGCACAACTTCGTAGCTACTAATAGTGCTAAGATTCAAAATTACCAACCTTTTGAAGAAACTCGAGGAATAAAACTTTTTTTAATGAAACTTAAATTAGTGGAAATTATTATTTATAAATACCATTAGCCTAAACACTTTACATACTACTAATACACGAATCAAATAATCTAAGCCAATGGGTCTCCAAACTTTCCAGCCTTAGGGCCATACTGTTTACTTTTGGTATACCGAGGGACAAAACCGCTTTAATTATTCTGCCATTGTCTATAATTTCTAGAGCGACTAGTTGCCGAGTACGGTGCCTGAACGAATGGCTCGTCAAATTCGCTGGTTCAATTACTACAATCTCTTTTAATAATTGGCGCACAAGTAAAATTGATCCACAACTACACTCATGTCCATAAATTAAGGATAATGAAGTTCAGGCAAAGAAAGAGA
The DNA here is from genome assembly GCA_021605095.1 of Caerostris extrusa. Taxonomy (NCBI): domain Eukaryota; kingdom Metazoa; phylum Arthropoda; class Arachnida; order Araneae; family Araneidae; genus Caerostris; species Caerostris extrusa. The sequence continues at coordinate 84,658 of BPLR01017960.1, read as the reverse complement.
CAGAAGCAAAACAAATTTGACTTATTTGTAAAGTCTATTTATTAAACAAAAGGTAAAGAGCAAAAAAGATGCTATATGTTTGACATAATTAATAAAAATTGCGATTTTTACACCCTGGAGCAAATTTCAAAAAAGGACCTATTTACAAAAAACAGTATAACATGGTTAGTATGATGGTTAATATGGAGTATGTCTCCCGGACGATGCAATACAGGCCTTTACAACGCCTAGGCATGCTGAGTATCAAAATTATCAATCTGATCTTGGGGAATATTACACCGACTCATCAAGTCAATGCCCTCGAAGTTCCTGTTGACAGGTGGGAGGGCCGGTTGACGGGACTTTTCGTCGGCCAAGCATATCCCACACATGATCTATTGATTCAAGTCCGGTGTCCCATATTGAATTTTGAAAACCATTCCGTGATATCCTCAATTGAATGTATTCGTCTACAATGTTTGCACGGTGAGGACGGCCGTTGTCAATCCATAAACAGAAACTTTTTACTTAAATTTGCCACCATTCCTTATATACCCCTCTCTTACACTCTCGCATTGTGATGTACTCATCCGCGCCATCTGCTGGTTTCCTGTAATTTGGGTTATATTCTTCTTCAAGATGTGTGTGAAATTCTATAGATGAAATTTTTATTTTTAGAGTTCCGAGTCTGTGTGATTCTGAATTACTATCCTTAATTTATGGACATGAGTGTACAAACTATCGTCAGTGAAAAATCACAATTACATAAATCTCATTAGTATTTCTTTACAAGTTGGATACCCCGCTGTTTCATTCGTGGTAATTTAGCTTTTCCGTTCTTGAGGGATTTTCAGGATAAAAATCATATGTTTGATTCAGGATATATACGTTGGGGTAAATATATCGATATACATACATATGCGATACTCTTTTACCCCAACATAACTACCGAGGGTAACCGCGGGATGTTCACTAGTTTATAATGTTAATGGGTTTCATTTCAATTAATTGTTAGTTTTTATGCTTAAGTTAGATTTTCGCTTATTATGCTTGTCATTAAGCTTTACCTTGCAAGTCAAAAAAAACTGATTTATTATCATTCTGTGTTTTTTTATCCAACTTATTACAGCAACAATAATAAGCTATTCGCTGTCGCGGGCCGGATTGATGACACTGGCGGCCGGATTTGGCCCGCGGGCCGTAGTTTGGAGACCCCTGATCTAAGCAATAATATGCTGTAATAAGCATTAAACCTTCGCAGCAGCGAACATGTGCTCTTTATTTACTACTACACTCTCCTTGACGATTTGTCAGAAGTTATGCGACTGCATTTGGCCACACGCATGTTTTCGGTTTTTGGTTTCGAAAGGTCTGCTAGCGGCTAGAGTCACACTGCGTTATTCTGCCCTTGTTAAAAGCTAATAAAAGAATATAAACTTATTTTAATGGAATGAGCTCTAGCACACTTTATTTACGTGTCTCGATCGTCAAATATCATAATATGAAATAACTGTAAATTAGGTTCTTTAAATCTAAAGTTCTTGAAATTACAATGATAAATACTTTTGATTCTTGAAAATATGTCAATTAAAGATGGTTATGTGACAATATGAAAATATCGCTTATTCTTGAAAATTTGGTTTTATATTTAGACAATATAGTGTTATTTGGGCTTAATTTAACAACATTTTGATAGAATATTGTGATATGGGAATATGCATTATTGACTGATTCCTTAAAAATAGGCCAATTAAAAATGGGTATGCCATATATACAAAAAACATGCATTAATAAGCTAACATTAACAAAAAACTTGGTAATGTATTTAGACAATATAATGTTATATGGACTTAATTTAACAACATTATGATAGAATTTCGTGATATGGGAATATGTATTATAAATTGAATCTTGAAAATAGGCTAAATAAAAATGGTTATCTCATAATACCAAAATATATCTAACTCTAGAAAACTTGGGAATGTATTTAGAAATTATAATGTTATTTAGGTTTAATTTAACAACATTATGATAGAATTTCATTATATGGGAATCTATATTATGAATTGATTCTTGAAAATAGGCTAATTAAAAATGATGTCCTAATACAAAAATGTATATAACTCTAGAAAATGTGGTAATATATTTAGACAATATAATGTTATTTGGGCTTAATTTAACAACATTATGATTGATTTATGATGACATTATGATGAATTTCATGATCTAAGAATACGTATTATTGTTGTCGTATTGCTAGCATGCATTCTGTAATTCTAGAAGATCTTGACGAAAATTCATTTTAGATCCAACATGATTGCATTTTTTAAGTTATAAAGTGATATTCTCTTATACTATAAATATAAAAAAATCAGAATAAATTGTTTAAAATTTGAATTTAAAGTAATTTTCAACGTAGAGACTAGTCGAGAAAATTTTTAAAATTTTAACAGAAATGTCGTTGTATTGCATTTTGGATACAATTATCAGAATATATTTTTAAATAAATTTTCATACAAAAAAAAAGGAAAGAAATATTACAGTTCCGTGTTAATCATACAGTTACTGAATAATTCATTCATTTCATTCTTCCATGCTGTCTGGTTTGCTGGCTGCAGAACCAATTCAACTAAGTTTAAACAAAAAGGCCTTTTTTAAATGGATGAAGGAATTGTTGCTCGTTAAATTGGACCGTTGCCATCGTTCCAGGTAAAATTTAAAAAAGAACTTACCTCCTGAACGACTCGGGTCATTCGTCGAGAGGAGTGAGTCATAATTGTCTTGCTTTTGCTTCAGAATTTTATACATCTCTTCATTCATCCGTCTGGTGCATTCCAAATGAATGCTTTTAGCATCTGGAGTGTACACTAGAAAAATAAACAAAGGGAAAATTACATTTTAAACATTACATCAAAAACTCTTAAAATAATATATTATATATCATTTCATTTGAAACAGTTCTAGAAATATTTTTAAATGGCTCATAATCTAGTTTTCATGAAACAACTCTTTGTTCATAATTTTCATCATAAAAATATTTCGTTAATAGTTATTCATAAAACAGCTCTTAAATTAATGAACATAAGATAATTCGGTACTTACGTATTAACGGTACCTTGGCGACAGTTGCGCTAATAAAAAGCACACGCGCCCAACCTCAGCAGATTTGGCGCCAATCTACACTTAAAATTTTTGTTCCAAATAATAAAATATATATGAAACACTTCATTTAAAATCAAAACTCTTTCAAAATATTTTTTATTCCAAATAATAAAGATTGGCGACACTTAAAAATCGCCAAGGTACCGTTAATACGGAGTACCGATAATTCTTTAATTCCAAGCTCTTTTCCCCTAAGTCATTCTTCCCTTAAACAGTAGATTAAACCCTTACCCAGGTAACAAACACCACAGGGATGTGGCATGCTAGAGTGCACTCACAGTTTACACCACAAAAACAACGAACATCCCTTGGATTGGTGTCTGATAGTTAGCGCTCCCACTTCCTCGAGCCAAACAAAGACATTCCACCTTACAGATTTTCTAGACACAGTCTACTATTCCTGTTATAGTTTCGAATCTTTCAGTTCAGCAAATCTTGAATGGGAGATTTGCAGGCCATTACTGGCTGTAATGGCCTGGTAATCTTTAATCTAATCTAATATCTTTTACAATATCATCTTTACATAATGTAATTTACTAAATATAAAAGCCAATTTTACTATAATTTATATTATTAGAAAAGCCAATTCTAATATAATTTATATTTTTATAAAATAAATTATAGTATAATTTATATTCTTTAAAAATATATTTATTTACAATAATGCTAATATAATTTTTCTTCTTTATTCCAACAGCCCCATGGTGGGCCAAGACAGTCTGAAGATTTCGAGACAGGAGATTTTTTTTTTTATGCGGTATGATTGTCAACCCTACGCCCAATGCCTACAGTCATATTAAACAGGGACCTAATTTAAAGTGGTGCCATCCATTCACTACAAATGTTCATGGCACCACTAGAGCGCTAGTCACTGGCCATCATATAATTTACTTCCTTATAAATTATAATTATAACATTAATATTGTGTGAAATGAAAATTTTAATGTGATTTGTCTCCTTGTAATTTACTTTCATTATTTTGTTTATATAATACATGTTCATGTAATTTAAACCCTTCTTTTAAAATTTTAATTAATCTTCTATGTATACTTTGACAATAAGCTTCGTTGATATTGGACTGCTAACGTGATTGGTCATCTAGTGTCCTCTCTTGTAAGACCAATGTGCATCTATTATATCCTTTGAAATGCCTCAAAAAACGCCATTCCTCGTTACGCTTTCTTTCCTTATCCAACCTGATTAACGTTGAATTTGTTAAGCGAGTCTTGAATCAAATTTTTAGCATTAAAATAACAGATATAATTTATACTTTTTATCACAAAAATGATAAAATTTTTGAAGGAATATCAAATAAATTTGTATTACGTATATTTAAAAACAAATATACAAAGACAACCCAGACAATTAAAATATTCCAAAAGATTCTATTCCACAGTTTCGAATGCACTTCAGACATTTTTTTTTTCCTTCTTTAATTCTTTTTAACTAGTTTTCCCAAAGTATTCGAGCTTGAAAAGAGAACAATGGAAAAATAGTGATGCCAAACGTCTCGTTGGAATTTAATATCTGTCTAGTGCTTAACAACATTCAATCTACACTCTTTTAATATATCCGGAAGATATTAAATCAATATTTGCAAGAGTTGGCAGCATGCATTGTATTGCAAGGGAACTCTTCACTTGATTTGGTTTTGATTCGTAATATAATTCCAAACATTTGACATATTTTCGTGTATGTCTTCCTAGGATAATTGCTACACAAGATGTAAAAGATTTTTAAATAAATAGTTATTATCCAAAAGAAATATTAGATTTATCTATATCATGATTTTATTTATTTATTTTTTAAGTTATGAAAAAAATAGTGACATGGGATTTTGAATTCTATGAAAATTCTTAGATAATTTAAATATAATAATGTCGAAAGATATAGATTTTTTGGAAAATAGTTATTTGAAATATTTTACTGAATAATTTTCAAGTAAATAATTTCTAATTTTAATATTTTTGAAACTTTGTAGCATTGATAATATGTTTATAATTAGAATTATGTATTATTTTTTACAAAAAGTTATACAGTCTTATTCTTTAAAGGTGCTATTGATTAATGATTTTTGGAGAATGATTAATTTATTTATTACTTTTTGTTATAGCACATTTGTGGATTTATATTTTTAAAATATACACATTACAAACATTAATTTTTTTTTTTTTTTTCTTACACTGCAACCGTGTTTCCTCCTACACAAGAAAAGAGTTCCTCCCTGTGGCGTTCGGAAGAAATGGTCAGTCGGCCTCGTGTGCAACGCAACCTGCACTATTGCTGGGAAACGTTCAGTATACAATCCTCATCCAGAGATAAAATATACTTATTGTTATTACTTATTAATTTTATTACCGGCGCATCAATTGATCTACAGATTTTCCCCAGAGAGGAAGTACATTTCGCGCATCCTGCACATAGCTGTGTATCGGGTTTTCGGTTTAGAACAGGAATTCTTATACGAGTCTATAATTATATGGTTTTAAATGTGTTAAATATTGTATGTCTCTAATTGTATGTGTGTGGTGTTTATGCGTGTGTGAAAAAAAAAAATGTGAGTTCTTCAACTTGTGTCTCAAGTATCTGCACCCATACTCACCCAGTTATAATCTGGTTGTCCAACCTGCACATTACAACAAGCATTTACTTTTATACTGAATAAAAACATACTTTAATGGTTTTAATGTAATAATGGCCATTATTTTTCAATCTTTATTTTATTTATTTCACTATTATTTTTTTTTTTTTTTTTGAAAGCATAAATGAACTTTATGTGAAATATTTCTTTTCTATACCTATTAATATCTCATATGTAATAAATCTGAATTCAAAAGAATAATTAATATTAAACAAAATAAATTTACGAAATGAGTTTTTTTAATAAATGCTTGTTTCATAACATACAAAATATTTTAAATTTTTTTTTAATTTCTCGTCAATATTTTTAAAAATCTTAATTTTATTTTTTTAAATTGTTTTCATAAATATTTTTTCCGAACTCCATATTCTATAAATTAAATATTATCGTCTATAACATTTGTTGCTTACATCTGCTAAACTAATCAAAAGAGAAGGTTATAAGCTAACAATCAAAACAATCATTTATGATTTTATGGCGAGTAGTATAAAGTAAAAAATATACCAACAAAAATGGGTAAAGCAGATGCTAATATAATTCTTTCTGCCTGCTCTAAATTCATCTGCTTGTTATGTTTATGTCTCAAAATGCATCTGTTAGGTCTGAATTATATTGCGTCACAGATTTTTTTTAAATGCAGCTGTATTTATATAATAAAAACAAGAATACAAAGTAATTTCTAAAAATGTTTAATTTTTTATTTATTGCTTGTGCATAATTGCATAAATCACTTAAAAGTAAAGTCCTAATGTTTTTTTGAAGATTTTCAAATTTTGATGAAAATAAAAAAAAAGAAAAAGAAATACTATCCAGCTTTGATTTAGTAAAAAAGTAAACATTTGAATATTAGACAAACATTTTTACTCGATGTTTACTACTTTACTGCTTTCTAATTACTTATCATATCCGGTATCATTAAAGTGATAGCCCAGATAAATATCTAGCTTTTATTTCTCTGGTATTCATAAGAAGAAAAAAAATATACTCCATTTTAAAATTGCTTTGAAGGAAACAGATGCTGGTTTTTGTTAGATAATACATTAAAATTTAAGTGCACATTTCGATAAACATCTTCGATATTTGTAAACAAACATTTTGGTTATGAATAAAAAATTAAATAAAAACCATTTAACTAATCACTTTTATCCATCATTATTACACAAATACTTTTTTATTTATTTTTTATTAATTAATATGACTTTTTAATTAACATTTAAAAAATAAAATAAGTATATGTTAGAAAATGTTTGAGAGTTTTTGTGTGCGATTCATTGCCAAATTACATTTATTTTTTACAATCTATTGTTTTAAATGCATAGTATATTAAATTAAACTGTTGGACTAAATTAAATTAAACTGTAGTTTAGCAGTTAAAGCAGATTACATTTAACCGAACAGAATAAATTTTTTTGGCGTCTAATGCGGATTAAATTAAACTTTAATTCAATTTTTTTGGTATTTTCCACATAAGTTTATATCAAAAAATAATAAATAACAACTTCATGAAATCATTTTAATTATCATATCAAAACTACTAATAATTACTCTCAAAATGATAAAAAAATTATTGAGCCTTTTATAAGTCAAAAATAACCTAGAAAGTCATATAACTATATGATTGTTATAATAATAACCTAATCATATGTTAATTTTCCGCTGACCTTTATTTCAGTAAGATTTACTTATCTGTTTGCAATTTTATATAACAAAAATTTGTGAATTAATAAAACTCTTTATCATATAAATAATAGAGAATTTATTTATAACCTTTGCTGCATTATAAACTGTTATGGAAGGGAGGATAGAGTTAAATAAGGTCAAAATTAAAATATTCGAAAATTTAAAACAGGGGATATTACATATAAATATAACTCAATTGTTATGGAATCTTCTAAATTAGAACTATCAGAATGTTAGAAAGATCCTTGCATTTAACAGTATAATGTAAATTAAATTCATCTATGGCTACTTAAAGGAGTCATGTATTTCAAATAATACAGATACACTTCTTGAATTCGACAACGTGCATTGTATTAAACAATTTAACTAATAATAGCGCTTGTAATTATTTTTCCTTTTTTTTTTTTATGGAATGATGTGAATTAGAATCAATGGAATCTTTTTATGAAATCATCAGAAGGCTGTTGATTAGATTCTTGTATTTCATTTAAAAATATACTGCAATTTAAATTGATTTAATTAAATTAATTTGCTTGAATTATAATGTACTTAAAATAACGTAAGACACATCGAGCATTGCATTTAAAGCAGTCTACTAGTAATATCATCTATAATTATACTTCATGTTTCATAGAATCATGTGAAATAGAATTAACAGATTCTTTCCATGCAATCATCAGTATGTTACATATCAGATTCTTGTATTTCGTTTTAAAAGTATATCTCAAAAGTATCATCTATGTATGCTTAAATGAATTACGGATTTAAAAAAATGTAAGGATACATAGTGTGTTGCATTAAAAGCTTTCGACTCGTGATGTCGCCTATAACTATACTACATTTTTAATGAAATCATATGAAGTAGAATCAATGGGATCTCTTTTATGTAATCATTAGAATCTTTTACATATAAATATTTTGTATTTCATTTTAAATGTATACTGCAAATTAAATTAATATATGCCTACTTAAATGAGTTATGGATTTAAAAAATAGAAGGACACATCGTGTATTAACTTAAAACTTTCAGCTCCTGATGTTACATACAAATATATCTCATATTTATGGAATCATGTTAACTAGAATCACTGTGGAATTTTTATAGAATCATGTTTAGAATCATCAGAAATTTTTATGGAATCATGTTATTTAGAATAATCAGAATTTACGGAATCGTGTTAATTAGAAGCATCATAATCATTTTAAGGAATTATCAGAATCTTACATACAAGATTGCTGTCTTTCAATTTTAAAGTCTATTGCAAATTAAATTATCATTTTCTATTTAAATGAGTTCTAATGTTTTTTAACAATGCAAAAAATACAATGTTCATGCATTGGAAATTTGACTTGTGATACTGTATGTAACTTAAAGTCAATCATTATGGAATCTAGAAAATTAGAATCATCAGAATGATTTATATAAGATTCTTGTGTTTCATTTTAAAAGCTCATAGCAAATTAAGCTAATCTATACTGACTTAAATGTGTTATAAGTATTCAAAACAGTGCAAGCACATATCGTTAATTCAATACCTTGCATTGCATAAAAAAATTCTAGTCATGTTAGTTTTAGCACATTTTTTATGGAATCAAGTAAATTAGAATAATCAGAATTTTTTAATAGAATCATCAGAATCTTTTTTCATAGAATCATCAGAATCTTACACATACGATACTTGTAGTATTTAATTTTAAAAGTAATCTGCAAATTAAAATCATCACTTTTCTTAGATAGGTTACAATGTTTACATTAAAACAATATAAAGACACCTCTCACAGCACAGAAATCATCGATGCATTATCACCCTTTTTATCCATTCTTGTATTTACTTCTGAATTGGAACTTTGCAGTCCTGGAACTTCCCCCAATCAATAAGAGCTCCATCGAGAACCAATATGGTTGGCATTTCTCGCAAGACTCCTCGCAGATCTTAATTGTAAATTTGGTCTCAAATAATAAGTCGCCGAAAGCGGTCTCGAAGTTTCTGGCTCGGGGCTACAGCAGGCATTCGGGTAGCGTTATGCAGATTAAGTGTTCCTCTGACATGTGTTTACGATTAGGAACCTCATTTAACGATTATTCCGAAAGTCATTTGAATTGCATGATATCATAGAGAACTGTCCTTGGGTGTAGATACAAATATGTGATATTTTCCTATAAATTCATGGCGGGAATTGTGTCATAATGTTGGAAATAATCGTTCGTATCGATTTGGAACATTTTAGAGATAAAGATGAATTAGAATGACTATCTTAATAATTCAGCAACTACAAATATATATGTGTTTGGTGGAAAAACTCCTGATGATGATGGGACGAGTGCTTTGTAAACATGTTAATAATTGCTTTGTTTTAGTCTTGCAATTGTTCACAGTTACTTTGTTTAAATGTCGTCGTTCCCATTTATCATCAGCAGTGCTTTTTCTTTTAATTCGAATGTGTGTTTAGTAAATGAACATTAATTCATCATCAAAAGTGCTTTTTCTTTTAAGCAGAATGTGTGTTTAGTAAAAAGAACATTAATTTTAGAGATTTCTGGTGGGATTTGTTTTAATACATTTGGTGATTTTTATCATATGCATGGCTAAGTTTCTTATAAGATTACTGTCAGACCAGATATTGCGTAGAAAACTGGCAAGCGGCCAAATCAGACGGATTAAGTCACAGAGGTGTAAAAGAAGAGAAAGGAGAGCACCTCACTGCACCTGATGCAAACAATGCAAAGACATTCGTGCATGCAATATCTTGCATTGCATTAAAACATTCCACTAGTGATGTTACTTTTAGCACAGTTTTTATGGTACTATATCAATTAGAATCATGAGAATCGTTTCTTTAGAATCATCAGAATCTTTTTATGGAATCTTCAGATTCTTTTTTATAGAATCATCAGAATCTTTCTTATAGAATCAACAGAATATATTTTATAGAATCACCAGAATCTCTTTTATAGAATCATCAGAATCTTTTTATTGAATCACAATTAGAATCACCATAATGTTTTTATAGAATTATCAGAAATTTTTAAAGAATTATCAGACTCTTTTCATGGATTCATTAGAATCTTTATATAGAATGACATGAATTAGAATTATAAGAATATTTTTATAGAATTCTCAGAATATTTTCCATAGAATCCTCAGAATCTTACACATACGATACTTGTATCCGATTTTAAAAGTAATCTGCAAATTAAAATCATCAATCTTCTTAAATGAGTTACAATATACTTAAAACAGCATAAAGACACATGTCACAGCAAAGAAATCATCAATGCATTACTATCCTTACCATTCATTACCCTATCTAATGCACGATTCTTGTATTTAATTCTGAATTGGAACTTTGCAGTCCTGGAACTATCCCCCAATCAATAAGAGGATCTCCATCGAGAACCAATATGGTTGAAACGTTCTCGCAAGACTCCCTTGCAGATCTTAATTGTAAATTTGGTCTTAAATAAGTCGCCGAAAGCGGTCTCGAAGTTTCTGGCTCGGGGCTACAGCAGGCACTCGTGTGGCGTTATGCAGATTAAGTGTTCCTCTGACATGTGTTTACGATTAGGAACCTCATTTTACGATTATTCCGAAAGTCATTTGAATTGCATGATATCGTGGAGAACTATCCTTTGGGTGTAGATACAAATATGTGATATTTTCCTATAAATTCATGGCGGGAATTGTGTCATAATGCTGGAAATAATCGCTCGTATCGATTTGGAATATTTTAGAGATAAAGATGATTTAGAATGAATATATTAATAATTCATTTGTTCATAACTACAAATATATGGGTTTAGTGGAAAACTCCTCCTGATAATGAGACGACAGTGCTTTGTAAACATTTTAATAATTGCTTTATTTTCGTCTTGCAATTGTTCACAGCTACTTTGTTTAAATGGCGTCATTTCCATTCATCATCAACAGTGCTTTTTTTATTTTAACTCGAATCTGTGTTTAGTAAAGAACATTAATTCATCATCAAAACTAATTTTTCTTTTAAGTAAAATATGTGTTTAGTAAAGGAACATTATTTTTAGCGATACCTGGGGGTATTTTTTATAGAATCAGAATCATTTTATAGTATCATCAGAATCATTTTATAGAATCAATAGAATCTTTTTTTGTAGAATCATCAAATAATCTTTTCTATAGAATCATCAGGATCATTTTAGTACAATCATCAAATCTGTAAAATCATCAGACTTTTATAGAATCATCAGAATTTTACACATGCGATACTTGTTAGTATTTCATTTTTAAAAGTAATCTGCAAATTAAAATCATAAGTCTTTCTTAAATGAGTTACAATGTACTTAAAACAACATAAAGACACATTTCACAGCACAGAAAAATCATCGATGCATTATCATCTTTTATGCATTCATTTCCACCCATCTAATGTAAGATTTTTTTTATTTACTTCTGAAATGGAATTTGCAGCCCTGGAATGCTTTTAATAAATTAAGAGCTCCATCGAAAACCAATATGATTGAAACATTCTCTTTAAAAGACTCCCATGCAGATCTAAATTGTAGAATTTTTTCTCAAATAATTCTCAGAATATTTCCAGAAGAATCTGGCTCGGGGCTACAGCAGGCACTCGTGTGGCGTTATGCAGATTAAGTGTTCCTCTGACATGTGTTTACGATTAGGAACCTCATTTAACGATTATTCCGAAAGTCATTTGAATTGCATGATATCGTGGAGAACTGTCTTTGGGCGTAGATACAAATATATGATATTTTCCTACAAATTCATGGCGGGAATTGTGTCATAATGCTGGAAATAATCGGGCGTATCGATTTGGAATATTTTAGAGATAAAGATGATTTAGAATGAATAGATTAATAATTCATTAACTATAAATATACGTTTTGGTGGAAAACTCCGGCTTATAATGAGAAGAATGTGCTCTGTAAACATGTTGATAATTGCTTTGTTTTAGTCTTGCAATTGTTGAGAGCTACTTTGTTTAAATGGCGTCGTTCCCATTTATCAATTAGGAGTCTTCTTTTAAGTCGAAAGTGTGATTAGTAAATGAACATTAAATAATATCGTGGAGATTTTTCTTTGGGTTTAGATACAAAAATATATTTAGTAAAAGAACATTACTTTTAGAGATTTCTGGGTTTTTTATTTCAATACATTTGGCGATTTTTTAACATATGATTGGCGAGAATGAATTATTAATAATTCGATTTACTGTCAGAACAGATATATGCGTATAAAACTGGGAAAACTCCTCAGAAGGATTCAGTCACAGGTGTAAAAGGAGAGAAAGGAGGGGGGATTTTGCATTGTACCGCACCTGATGCGAACAATGCAAAGACATTCGTGCATTCAATATCTTGCATTACATTAAAACATTCGACTGGTGATGTCAAAGAACTTTTTCAGCACAATTTTTATGGAATCATATGAATTAAAAAACATCAGAATCTTTTTTTATAGAATCATCAGAACCATTTTTTATAGAATCATCAGAATCTTTTTGCATAGAATCAACAGAATTTTTTAGAATCATCAAAATATTTTTATAGAATCATCAGAATCTTTTTTATAGAATTACCATAATATTTTTTATAAAATCATCAGAATCTTTTCACAGAATCATCAGAACCTTACACATAGGATACTTGTATTTCATTTTAAAAGATAATCTGCAAATTAAAATCATCAGTCTTCTTAAATGAGTTAAATGCACTTAAAACTACATAAAGACACATCTCACAGCACAGAAATCATCGATGCATTATCATCTTTTATCCATTTTTCCCACCAATCTAATGCAAGATTCTTTATTTACTTCTGAATTGGAACTTTGCAGGCCTGGAACTTCCCCCAATCAATAAGAGTTCCATCGAGAACCAATATGGTTGAAACATTCTCGCAAGACTCCCTCGCAGATCTTAATTGTAAATTTGGTCTTAAATAAGTCACCGAAAGCGGTCGAGAAGTTTCTGGCTCGGGGCTAGCAGGCATTCTGGTGGCGTTATGCAGATTAAGTGTTCCTCTGACATGTGTTTACGATTAGGAACCTCATTTAACGATTATTCAAAAAGTCATTTGAATTGCATGATATCGTAGAGAACTGTCTTTGGGGGCAGATACAAATATATGATATTTTCCTATAAATTCATGGCGGGAATTGTATCATAATGCTGGAAATAATCGTTCGTTTCGATTTGGAATATTTTAGAGATAAAGATGATTTAGAATAATTATATTAATAATTCAGTAGCTACAAATATGTGATTTTGGTGGGAAAATTACTGCTTATAATGAGACGAAAGTACTGTGTAAACATGCTAATAATTGCTTTATTTTCGACTTGCAATTGTGCACAGTCACTTTGTTTAAATGGTGTCGTTCTCATTTATCATCAAAAGTGCTTTTCCTTTTAAGTCGAATGTGTGTTTAGTAAAAGAACATTAATTCATCATCAAAAGAGTTTTTTTAAGTAGAATCTGTGTTTAGTAAAAGAGCATTAACTTTTAGTAGATTTCTGGGATTTCTGTATTTCTTTCAAAACATTTGATGATTTTTTTTCACCATATACTTGGCGAAGTTTCCTAAGTTACTCTCAGAAATATTGCTTAGAAAACTGGCAAGCTGCCAATTCAGACGGATTCAGTCACAGAGGTGTAAAAGGAGAGAAAGGAGCGGATTTTGTATTTACTGCACCTAATAAAAAAGCAAGGCCATTCGTGCATTCAATATCTTGCATTACATTAAAAATCGACTGGTGATGTTACTTTTAGCAAATTTTTTATGGAATAATAAGAATTAGAATAATCAGAATCTTCATTATAGAATCATCAAAATAATTTTTATAGAATCACGTGAATTAGAATCATCAGAAACATTTTTTATACAATCACATGAATTAGAATCAGGAGAACCTTTTTTTATACAATCCCAAGAATTAGAATCAACAAAATCTTTTTTATACAATCACATGAATTAGAATCATCAAAATCGTTTTTACAGAATCATCAGAATTATATACACACGATACTTGTATTTCATTTTAAAAGTAATCTGCAAATTAAAATCATAAGTCTTCCTAAAAGAGTTACAATGCACTTAAAACAACAAAAAGACACTCTAAAAGCACAGAAATCATCGTTGAATTAAAATCATTTTATCAATTCATTTCCACCCTATCTAATGCACGATTCTTGTATTTACTTCTGAATTGGAACTGTGCAGCCCTGGAACTTCCCCCAATCAATAAGAGCTCCATCGAGAACCAATATGGTTGAAACATTCTCGCAAGACTCCCTCGCAGATCTTAATTGCAAATTTGGTCTTAAATAAGTCACCGAAAGCGGTCTCGAAGTTTCTGGCTCGGGGCTACAGCAAGCACTCGTGGCGTTATGCAGATTAAGTGTTCCTCTGACATGTGTTTACGATTAGGAACCTCATTTAACGATTATTCCGAAAGTCATTTGAATTGCATGATATCGTGGAGAACTGTCTTTGGGTGTAGATACAAATATGTGATATTTTCCTATAAATTCATGGCGGGAATTGTGTCATAATGCTGGAAATAATCGTTCGTATCGATTTGGAATATTTTAAAGATAAAGATGATTTAGGATGAATACAATAATAATTCATTAATTCATAACTACAAATATGTGGGTTTGGTGGGAAAACTGATATATTATTAGACGAAAGTGCTTTGTAAACATGTTAATAATTGCTTTATTTTAGTCTTGCAATTGTTCACAGCTGCTTTGTTTAAATGACGTTGTTCTCATTCATCATCAAAAGTGTTTATTGTTTCTTTTAAGTCGAATATGTATTTAGTAAAAAGAACATTCATTCATCATGTAAAGTGATTTCTCTTTTAATAGAATTTCTGTTTAGTGAGTGAACATTAATATTAGTGATTTCTGCGAGCGTTTTTCAATACATTTGGCGATTTTTTCACCATATGCATGGCGACGCTTCCTATACGATTACTCTCAGAACAGATATTGCGTAGAAAACTGGCAAGATACCAAATCAGACGGATTCAGTCACAGAGATGTAAAAGGAGAGAAAGGTGGGAATTTTGTATCAACCGCACCTGATGCGAACAATGCAAGGACATACGTGCATTCAATATCTTGCATAACATTAAAACATTTGACTGGTGAGGTTACTTTTATCACAATTTTTATGGAATCATATGAATTAGAATCATCAGAATCTTTTTATAAAATCACATGAATTAGAATCATCAGAATCTTTTTCATAAAATCACACGAATGAGAATGCTTAGAACATTTTTTAGAACTGTCAGAATCTTTTCATAGATATATGAATTTTTTAGAATCACATGAATTAGAATCATTATAATTTTTTTATAAAATCACATGCATAAGAATCATCAGAATCTTTTGATGGAATTATCAGAATCTTTTTATAGAATTATCATAGAATTATCTCTTTTATAGAATTATCAGAATCTTTTTCACAGATTCATCAGAATCTTTTTTTTTTTTCATAATCACATGAATTAGAATAATCAGTATCTTTTTATAGAAATATTAGAATCTTACACATACGATACTTACACGATTTTTACTTTTTTAATTTTAAAAGTAATCGCTGAATTAAAATTATCAGTCTTTTTAAATCAATCCCAATGTACTTAAAACAGCATAAAGACACATCTCACAGCACATAAATCGTCGATGCATTATCATTCTTTTATGCATTCCTTTCCACCCAACTAATGCAAGATTCTTCTATTTACTTCTGAATTTGAACTTTGCAGCCCTGGAAGTTCCCCCCAATCAATAAGAGGAGCTCCATCGAGAACCAATATGGTTGAAACGTTCTCGAAAGACTCCCTTGCAGATCTTAATTGTAAATTTGGTCACAAATAAGTCGCCGAAAGCGGTCTCGAAGTTTCTAGCTCGGGGCTACAGCAGGCACTCGTGTGGCATTATGCAGATTAAGTGTTCCTCTGACATGTGTTTACGATTAGGAACCTCATTTAACGATTATTCCGAAAGTCATTTGAATTGCATGATATCGTGGAGAACTGTCTTTGGGTGTAGATATGATATTTTCCTATAAATTCATGGCGGGAATTGTGTGTCATAATGCTGGAAATAATCGTTCGTATCAATTTGGAATATTTTAGAGATAAAGATGATTTAGAATGAATATATTAATAATTCAGTAACTTCAAATATGTGTCTTTGGTGGCAAAACTCCTGCTATTAATGAGACGAATGCGCTTTGTAAACATGGTAATAATTGCTTTATTTTAGTCTTGCAATTGTTCACAGCTGCTTTGTTTAAATGGCGTTGCTCTCATTCATGATCAAAAGAGTTTTTTTTTTATGTCGAAAGTATGTTTAGTAAAAGATTATTAATTTAAGTGATTTTTTTTTCAATTCATTTGGCGATGTTTTTGCCATATGCTTGGCGAAGCTTCTTTTATGGTTATTGTCCAAACAGCTATCGTGTGGAACATTGGCAAGCAGCCAAATTACTCTGTCACTAAGTTAAAAGGTTTTGGTTTTGTTTTTCGCTCTACGGTCATTTTTTGCACACTTTGGGCTAATTAGACCGGGATCTACAGTTTAACGTGGTTTTGAACCACTCACAAACATTCATGCCACCACCTGAAGCCTGTGATATCAAAGGCCAAAGCGCTAGCCAATTGACCATCAGGACACAAGATGTAAAATGACAGAAAGGAAGGATTTTACATTTGCTACACCTGTGTAGATGTGTTTTAATAAGAATGAAAATTAATTTATTTTTAATAATTAATAGCTTAAATTATATAAGATCTAAAGAACATTAATTGAACAAAAAACATCCATAGTAACTGTTAAACATTTTTTTCTTTCAAAATGGCTGTATCCAACTTCTAACATTGTAGAAGCATGTCCGACTTGTGGCCTAGTGACAACGATTATATACAGGAGGACCAAGGTTCGAATCCACTGGTATCATTGTTGAAATCACAGCTTTCAAAAGAGGAGATTCTATGACTATTTTGACAATATACATAAAAGTACCTTGCATCTTTAATCCGGCTGCTTGTTGGCTTTTTTAAAGATTTACTCTGATACGACACTGAATTGCAGGGCAGTTACTCATCTTTCCGGAAGCCACTAACCTCCGATTCATCACCCACCGATGGGTCTTTGTAGTAGTATACATAATTGGTACATTAGGTACATAACTCCTCCCCATAAAAAACCAGGAGAAGTATGACGTAAAATTATTAAAAAAGACTAAAGACTATTTTTAAAACGTTTATTATTGTTTTTTTTTCTGTGACCCTACGTAAAACTGCTACTCAAATTATAGTAATTGCATTTCCTTAAGATATCTTAAACAAATGCAATTACTGTAATTTGAGCGTGAACGTCTGATATATACTTGTGATCATCCGTTTTTCAATCATCTGTTCTTAACTATTTAAGCAGTATGAAAATTTACTGTATGCAATGAAAATTTACAGTGGCTGAAAAAGAAAAGTTAAGACAGCTTGGTTAAAAATTTGGTATAATATTTCACTGATTTGAAGTTTAACTTTAATTTGAATTCAAGAATTTATTTCATTATGAATGCAAAATTTACACAAATATTATGATTCCGAGTTTCCAAATTTAGGATTTTTTTTTTTTTTTTTAACTCCTGGCAAGTGATATAGATAGGAAGTTTCCATGTTTATGACCATGTTATGAGTAAATCCCGTTAAATCAGTTTGATTGGAAAGGATAGAACTATAAACAAAAATATTCTTCATAATGACAATCATTCAAATAAAGAAAGGGTATATAAACTTAATATAATTAAGAAATTTGATAAACAATTAAAATATATAATCTCTATCAAAGAGACCATATTAAAGTTTTAATGTACGATTTTATTACCAGATTGAAGAATTCATTCACATTAACACATAAAAATTTAGTTAATAGAAAAGGCAAATCAATTACAAGAACAAAAAAATATATATATTATCTAAATAGAAAATGTTGCAAAATAAAATACATAGGGATTATATAGTTTTTGCATAATGTTTTCTCTATTTAAGGTTTAACCTTCATTGAATATGGTGAATTTCTCATTCACTGAATTTGCAAAATTCACTCAATTAAATTTAAAAGACGTCTTTAATGTAGTTAATGGGAAAATATGCAAAGATTCTCAATTGTTAAGTTAATTGGAACTGTATTTACTTAACCTAAAATACCATCAACTAATTAATGCTATATTTTGTGTTTGACATTAGCTTCATGCACAAATTATATTTTAACAAAAAAAGACGTCTCAATCATTTTTAAAAAGACTATTTTACCAAAAATAATAGACCTATAGTACACAATTATTCTTTTATGTTCTCAAGAAATTAAGTGTCAAACGAAACAATTTCCTTTTAAAATCTCTCATAAAGCAAGCAAGTCAAAAGAAGTACTAGTATACCAAAATGCAAATTTGCTGGCTTTAACTTTAAGGCTATCTAATTAATACAACAAAGAAACTTTGACAATGTAGAACTGAACACTCACACAAAAAAAAAACCTCTTCTCTCCAACAAATGCATTTTGTAAAAATTTCCGGTCATTTCCTCGAGACAGTCTTCTGAAGCTGAAGCTGAAGCATTGTCGAGTGAGTAGGGAAAAAACTCTTTTATGTGGTTTTACTATCGATTCCCGTATGGGAACCACATCAGCTAATTTATGGGCGAATTATCCCCCAACCTAGCCATTGTGTAGGGGGAAGAGGGAAAAACAGTTGCAAAAGGGCTTTGCACAGGTGTGTCACATATGTTGGTTCCCACCATTAACTTGATGTTCTTAATGGAGTCATCCATCAACTTGATTCATCACATCACTTCACTTCTTTCGTCATGTTCTAGAGGGTTTTGTTGGAGTCTTTTCGTATGATTCTTATTAAGTGGTCCACCCCTTTACACAAAACAGAACCTGCCCCCAAAAGGGACGTTAGAAGTTTGGAAGTAATACCCTCTGCACATAAAGAAAGGGATTGGCTAATTTGTGTAAGGGACTGAATTAATGATTTTTCCCTTTTCAGGTTCTTCTAACCAATTCTCTGAGGTATCTGAATTAGGATTTGGGGGAAGAATTTCTTGTTCGTTAGCATTTTCGGTTGGACACTAATTTGTAGTTTAGTCATATACAAACATGAGGCATTAGAATTGCGATATAATTCTCGACAAACTATTTAATTTATATATCCGTAATAAAATAAAAAAAAAAAAATATTTTTATTTAGAAAAGAAATAAAGCTGTAAATTCCATAATTTGTTCATAAGCGTAATTTTAGTCTTTGACCTCTTTCCATTGACTTTTTTTACTTTTTTTATAGCAAAAGGAAAAAATAAAATATTCAAAGAAATAAATTACAGTTGTATCTCAAGTACATCTTTAATTCGTTCCATATTCTAGTACTTTTTCACCAAATGGGATTTACAGTTAGCATATTTTCTTATAGGAAAAAAATAAAAAAATGATTAAACTGTCCTCAGGAAAAACAATCAATTGTTATTTGCCATTTTAGCATTAATTGATTTGCAGAAAAAAAAGATTTAACTGTGCTTAGTACAGATATACATTAAAACACAAAAATTGATGAAAATTTGAGTTTAAATGTTGATTTTTTCTGTCTCTCATATGCGTAACATATTTTTCATAAGAAAAAAAATTATAAGCCGTTCTCATGAATAAAAAATTATTTATTGACCCGTATTAGTTTTTAATTATTTTGTATAAAATGATTTTAACAGTGCTTAATAGTGAAATGCATTAATACAAAGAATAGTTAGATATAACACGTAAATTGATGAAAAGTTGAGTTTAATTTTCTCTTTTTTTTTGTCTCTCATATGCGTAACAAATTTTCTCACGAGAAATAAAAAGAAATTAAACCGTTCTCATGGAAATAATATATGGTTATTGCTATATTAGCATTCATTGGTTTTGAATAAAATGATTTTAACAGTGCTTAATAGAGATATTTTCTAGTACTTACACCACCATTAATACAAAAAAAGTTAGACGAAATACATAAATGAATGAGAATTTCAGTTTAATTTTCTGTATCCCATACATGCAACATATTTTCTTATAAGTAATAAAGAAAAATAATTGAATGGATATTAAAAAAAATTTTGTTTTTGCCTTATTAGCATTATTTTAGTTTTTATAAGATGATTTTAACAGTGCTTGGTAGAGAGATACAATAGCTCAAAAGTAGTTTGGAGAAATACATATTTTGATGAAAATTTGAGTTTAATTTTCTTTTTTTCCGTGTCTTTTCTCTTAAAGACACCGGATTTGAATACTGGTTGAGGTTTAACTCGATTTAACGTTTAATAATATTTGGCAAAACAATTTGCTTCTGCCTTCTTTTCAGGATGTTTTGAAAACAGGAAATTGTCTAATCATTCAGACAATAGTACTGCTGTTTCTCTGAAAGAATTTGACATCCTTCTATTTAGTAGATATTTTTGGCTCATATGAGTCGTAATCAGAAACAAAAGGTCGTATAAGAAAATAATAAAAATGCTCGCGTCCAAATTTTCCGAAGTCAGACAGTTTTCAAAGCGGATGTATATAGAATGTGCCACAGTAAAGTTATCATATGATCATGTTTCAACAAAACATCTTTAAAAACAAAATAAATTAAGAGCAAACTCATAAGATAATGTGCCTTTATGGCCAAGTAACCAGCGCTCTGGGTGCCATGGTTTCGGGGTATAGTCACGGTGGTGTTATGGATGTTTGTAGTGGTTAGGAAACCATTTAAACCGAGGTCCATGTCTAATATGAAGGTAGAGTGTAGGGCCGACAAATCTACACCATTAAAAGAAAAAAAAAGATATCTTATTCAGAATCTATCTGTAGGCAGACAGCTTTAGCGTACTTTGAGGCTGTTGCGCCATTGAAGAAGAAGAAGAGATAATTTGAAACTGATATTTATTCATGGTAACTAAATTCGTATTTTAACGATATTTTTAGTTGTGGTTCACCAAAATAAAATGCTTAATCATGATTAGTCTATCACGTTACATAGAGCAATATTTGTTAAAATGAAGACAATTGTGAACTTTTAACTTGAATAATATGTTGCAATTTTTTATGTAATTAAATTAGCATTCAGTAAATTATAAATATACCTCCAATACCGATTGTGATTAAAACTGATGGATTTAAACGGAATAGCACAATAGGGGAGAAAGGTATTTTTAAAACAGAATTTAATAAAAAATATTTTAATTTTTATAATTAAAATTTTAAATAGCATAACAACAAACGAAAAATTAGATGAAAAAAATACACAATAACTATTAGACTTTTTTTCTTCTTTCAAATTTATTTTGCACATCACGTATGTCTGGCTAGCATCCTGACCAGTAATCTACTCGTCCGTTACCGCCTTTAAACCTGTCCACATAATAAGTGGCCGAACAATAGTTTCACCACCGAATTGCATTTAAATGAGGATCAACGATTTCCATAATCTAAAACTTATTCCAATGGGATTTTAAAAAGATTTATCATAGATAAATGCATGTTGGAAAATCTTAGCCTATTAAAGTCATTATTTTTAAATAAATGAGGGAGCATAAAATAATTTAAATACTGCTTATTTCTAAAATACACCGATACAGTAATTAGAAGAAATATATGCATCAGTGAAATTTACCAATTTTATTTTTGTCTATTTTTTTTTTTTTTTTTTTGTCTCTTTTCCTGGGTAGTGATAATCAGATTTATATTAAGTTCAACTTATTTCACTGAGGACCTATATCAATGCACCCTATAATTTGGTTTTCATAAGATCAATAAGGTGACCTGATGGCCGAGTGATTAGCGCCGGCGATTTTTGAAAAAAAGAAATATTTTAATTTTTTTAATTTGAGCAAAAAAAAACTTGCATTAAATTTTGTTTGCAGAAACGTATAGAATGTTATAGAAGGCATTCGGTGAGCTTTCCTGTATCGGAAAGAAATGTTTAGAAAGTGGCATAAACAGCTCAAAGAAGGCAGAGAACGCGTTGAAGACGAAGAGCCATCTGGTCGAACATTAACCTCAACCGACGAAGCTCACTTCCAAAAATTAAAAGATTTGGTGCTTGCAAACCATCGATTTACAATTAGAGACCTTGCTGAGGTTGTTGGAATTTCAAAATTCCATTTAAAGATGGTTTGGGCTTAAAACGCGTCAAATCTTGATTGGTACCGAAACCACTGAATGCTCAGCTCACACTGCATTGATTCTTCGGTCAAATTTTCGCCAAAAATGAAACCCATATTGTTCCACAACCACCTTATTCACACCGTGCAACTTCTGTCTATTCCCAAAACTCAAAAGACCACTACGGGGACTACTTTTTGAGGCGATTGAAAAGATTCAACGTGAATCGCCGCGTGCTTTGAAGCCCATCCCTGGCGATGGCTTTTTAGCATGCATTGAGGATTGGAAAAAACGTTGGCATAAGTGCATTGTGTCCGGAGGGAGATTACTTTGAAGGCGATGAAATAAATTTGGTAGGCT
Organism: Caerostris extrusa; assembly: GCA_021605095.1. NCBI lineage: Eukaryota > Metazoa > Arthropoda > Arachnida > Araneae > Araneidae > Caerostris > Caerostris extrusa. Next base: position 61,646 of record BPLR01017960.1, on the reverse strand, counting down.
AAATGAAGAATTTTTGAAAAAAATTATAAATTGGTCTTACTTTTCTGTCACAGTAGTATCACATTTTGTACACATATTCTAAACATTCAAATAGAATATCAACATCTACGACTGAATTTTCTACGAAATGCTAAACATAAAATCTAAAATAATAATAATAATAAATAAATAAAACTGATAAGCAAGAGAGAAATATTTTCCGTACAAAACTCCAATCACCCATAACTTGCTCTCTTCGAACACTTGTTCTAAAAAAAGCATTTTCAACTCAAACTTGCAAAATTGCGATTGGTTTTTTTTAAAGCGTTGGGCGTAGGGCTAACAACCCTGTAAAGAAACATCTCCTGTCTCAAAATCTGACAGTAATCCGAGGGCATTGGCCCTCGATGGGGAGTTGCGCCAATGAAATAGAAGAAGGACAAATATATTATTATATATTTTAGATAAAATAATTAGTTATGTAACAAATGCATTAAATTTTTATATTATTAACTGATATGATATAATAGTGAAGCCTGTAACCATACAAAATGGACTTCATAATTTTTGAAATAAAACTTAAGATCTAAAGACTATTATTATATATTATGACATATATCAGATAAAATAATTTGTTGCGTAACAAATGGATTTAATTTTTATATTATTAGCTGATGTGCTATAATAGTGAAACATGTAACTATGCAAAATGGACTACATAATTTTAAAAAGTAAAAAATTAAGACCTAAGGGCAAATTAATCTTAATTATTTTTACACTGTAAATTTCCCCTGGAAATCTTTACAGAGTTAGGAGATAAATAAAAAGAAAATATCACAATTATTATAATCTAATCATCTGGTATTTATTAATAAAAAAGAAATAATCTTAATTATTTTACCCCGTAAATTTCACCTGGAAATTCTTAGAGACCTTAAGAGTTAGGGGATAAATAAAAAAATATCACATTTTGTATACGTATTCCAAATATTCAAATAGAATTTCAACGTAAACGACCAAATTTTCAACAAAATGCTGAATTATAAAGTCAAAAATAATAATAATAAATAAATAAAACTGATAACCAAGAGAAATATTTTCCCTACAAAAAGTTGCTAAAATATGAGTAGCTCTGGTGCTCAGTAATAAAAATTTATAATAAAAAATTAATATAAAAAAATAAATTTAAAAGTCAATTCCTACTTTTTCTTCACTCAATTGCAGAAAGTCCTTTATAAATAATTTTCATTCACTTTTTTTAAGTTTATCTGAAGCCATCTATATATAGGCAACTTTAAATGTAAAAAACTAAAATAAACGAATTAAATTTAATTACTGAATTGATATTTGAAAAAACTGCATTAACATCCAGTGTCATCCACTACAAGTTCAAAAAAAAAAAAAGTATTTGAACTTGAGTGGATGAATAAAAAAGTCATTTATTAACGACTGAAAATTTGAACAATATATAGAGGAGAGTGGGAGCTAATAGAAGGAATTGAAAAATATCACATTTTGTATACGTATTCTAAACATTCAAATAGAATTTCAACATAAACGACCAAATTTTCGACGAAATGCTAAATCATAAAATCAAAATAATAATAATAAATAAATAAAACTAATAACTAAACTCAAATCTCCTATAACTTGCTCTCTCAGACGCTTGTTCTAAAAAAAAAAGCATTTTTCAACTCAAACTCCTCAAAATTGCGATTGGTACCCGCAAAGCCCACAACTCTCTCGCTATCGTAAATAAAGCCCACGGTTTACCCAATTCGCACCGAAGACGGTTGCCCGCTAAAGCACACAGTGGGGCATCACGTGTTTTCCCTTCCTTCCCTTCATCAACCCAAGACTCTGCCCAAATAGGGAAAAAAGAAAGAAGAGATAGGGGAAAAAAATCCTGGCTTTTTACACATACGTGGGAATCCTCCCCCCAGGAAATCGGTAAAGCCCGATGAAGATTGGTGAGTACCTCTACTCAAGAAAATCAATAGCTGCAAGTAAAAAAAAAAATATATAGTGTATATGTCAAATTTTCGGTGTTGCTTGGTGGAGAAGATTCAAGCAAAAAAGATTTAACCTGTGTATTGCTTGAATGGTAAGGAAAAATTGGTGGATACAAATAAGCACCAAGTTTATATTTCGTGATATATCATACGAGGAAGTTTAATTTATTACAAGTAACTTATCAATAAAACATTCTTAATATTTATTTTTGATCATCATATAATATTTTCAGACAAAATATACATTTGTTGGTAGCTTAAATGTTCATTATTAATTAACGAAATTACATTCAAATTACACAAAAGGAGATTGCTAATACAACATTAAAAAATTATGATATATTTTGAAATTATTCTATACAAAATTTGAAAAATATCTCTGCTTTAAGATTATTTCTGTAGATATTACCTGATGTTACTTTTATTGCTAATACAATATGGCTGTATAATTTCCCTAAATATAAATAAATTCAGAAAAAAAGGCCATATATTAACAAAAAAAAAAATACCATCTTTGATTTAGAAATGATTATATCAGGTAATATCTATAGAAATAATCTAAAACAAAGAGATTTTCCAAATTTTGTATAGAATAATTTCAAAATATTTCATAATTTTTAATAAATATGTAATGTTTCAAATGCAGCTGGCAACACAGAAATTAATCGTTATGCCATACGCAAAGGCTGCGCCACTATTACACATTTAGCACTACCCAGAGGACGCGTGTAGCTTTGAAGATATGCTACGGACTACCACTATAAACCACTACCAAACTGCAAACATCCATGGCACCGCTTGGATTCGAATCGAAACCTGTGGTACCGAGCGCCAGAGAGTTAGCCACTCGGACATCAGGCCCCTTTTAATGAATATGATTTGATTAAGTTTAATATGTGACAACAAAGTTTCTCTGTATGCTTGGTTATGTTTTCCTAAAGACAAAATTTAGGAGAATATAGTTAAAATGAATAGCATAAATGTAAAAATATATACATTCTTCTTTGAAAATATAAATTTGTTTTTAAAAAATACTGTCAATTAAACTCTATTTTCATCTAAATTTTATTATCATATTTTTGCATCAATTAACATATATAACAAAATAAATGTACGTAAATAAAAAATAATGTATATATACACTGAAGTGACGAAAGTCATGGGATAGAATATGCAAATTTTCAGATGGCAGTAGCATCGCGTAGAATATAAATGCGCAGTGCTTTCGCAGAGCTTTCATTTCTGTTCAAATTATTCATGTGAAGAGGTTTTGACGTGATGATGACCGCACGACGGAATTAACAGACTTTGAACGGAATGTTATTGGAGCTAGACGCAGGGGTCATGCCATTTCGGAAATCGTTAGGGAATTCAACATTCCCAGATCCACTGTGTCAAGAGTGTGCCGAGTATGACATTTCAGGCATAACATCCCACCATGGACAGCGCAGTGGTCGACCGCCTGCACTTAACGACCGAGACCGGTGACGTCTGCAAAGAGTCGTAAATTCTAACAGACAAGCAACACTGCGTCAAATAACCGCAGAAATCAATGTGGGACGTACAAGGGACTTGTCTGTAAATGCGAAATGTGTTGCGGAGAAATTTCTGTGTTGCGGAGAAATTTGGCTTTCTTGGGCTATTCCAGCAGAAGACCGACTCAAGTGCCTTTACTGACAGAACGACATCGCTTGCAGATACTCTCGTGGGCACGTGAACATATTTGTTGGTCCCCAGATGAATGGAAAACCGTGGCCTGGTCCGATGAGTCACGATTTCAGTTGGTAAGAGCTGATGGTAGGGTTCGAGTGTGGCGTAGACCCCACGAATCCATGGACCCAAACTGTCAGCAAGACACTGTAAAAGCTGGTGGTGGCTCCATAATGGTGTGGGCTGTTTTTCATGGTATGGACTTGGTCCTCTGGTGCGACTGGACCGAACATTGACTGGAAATGCTTATAGTCAGCTACTTGGAGATCACTTGATCACTTGAATCACTCAGCCATTCATGGACTTCATGTACCCAAACAACGAGGGGGGATTTTTATGGATGACAATGCGCCATGTCACCGGGCCACAACTGTTCGCGATTGGTTTGAAGAACATTCTGGACAATTCCAACGAATGATCTGGCCACCTAGATCGCCCGACATGAATCCCATCGAGCATTTATGGGACATCATCGAGAGGTCTGTTCGTGCTCAAATCCTGCACCATCAACGCTTTCACAATTATGGACGTCTATCGAGACAGCATGGCTCAATATTACTGCAGAAGACTTCCAACGACTTGTTGAGTCCATGCCACGTCGAGTTGCTGCACTTCGCCGGGCGAAAGGAGGGCCGACACGATATTAAGAGGTATCCCATGACTTTTGTCACTTCAGTGTATATACTATATATATATATATATATATATATATATATAAAAATAATAAATTAATATATATTACATAATAATATTTGTTAATATATGTTTAATATTTGGTTAAATTTGTAAAAAAAAAATATTATTTTTCTTTAGAAGAAAATAAAAATTTCAAGTTATATATTTTTTTTTAAAATACTATAACTTTCATTTTTAAAATTATTTAATAAATTCAATTTGCGACTTCAAAAGGATTCTAAAAGTACATTTATTAGTAAAAAATATTAATAATATAAAGAATTTGTAAAGTTTATTGCCATCAATTCCCATTATTTGAATTCTGAGTTTATATTAGAGGTAGATGCAAATTTAATCTGTAAAGAATATTTAAATCTACAATTATCCTTATTTTATACATAACAAATGGATATTAAATGTTTACTACTTTTCAGAAAGGAAATTTTAGTAACTATTTAAATATATGGAATAAAAATAATATTCAAACAAATAACTCTCATATAACAGAAATCAAGATCTCAATTCAATCGAAAAAAGTTGTGTAATTTAATAATAATGTAATTCCATTTCAATAACTGTCTGCAGTTTAAATCAACTAAAAATTTTCGGCAAAAAGTAAAATATTTGTATTAAATTTATATATTAGATTTACTATCTAATGAGCATGAAAAAAGTGTATTACATAAATTTATCTTCGTATTTGCACTACTATTTAAATAAAATGTTTCGTGTGTTTTATCGATTAATCAATGAAAAAGATCATACAAAACTTTTCATAAAAGAGATACTTATTTAACTAAAATGGAAAAAAAAAATCTGTAAAGTCAATATTTTAAAAATTATGTGGTAATGTTTCCATTTCAAAAATTATAATTTTTTTTTGAAATTATAGTCTACGTTTAAAACAGAAAAGATCAAAATTCTATATAAGATCAAAATTCAATGAAAAAGTTGTACCATAAAATGCAATTCCATTAAAAACTAGTATCATCTGTGTTTAAATAAACTAAAAAATTTCGGCGAAAACTAAAATATTAAAAATAAATTATGTAAAATTTACTATATAACGAGTATGAAGAAAAAGATATTACATAAGTTTACCTTCGTATTTGCACCATTATATAAATAAAATTTTTGTTTTTACCGATTAATAAAAAGGAGGATACAAAACCTTTCTAAAAGGATACTTATTTCTCTAAATGAAACAAAATCTATAAAGTCAACATTGTAAAATCATGCGGCAATGTTTCTGTTTCAAAAATCATAATTATTTTTTGTATTTACATTACCATTTAAATAAAAGTTTTGAAATTTTTAAACAAAATTTACATTTTTGAAAACTCTGTAAGTCAATATCGTAAAATTATGTGTCAATGTTTCCATTTCAAAAATCATAATTTTTTCTATTTACATTACTATTTAAATAAAAAAAAAAATTGTGTGTTTACCGATCAATGAATTTTAAATACTATTTACATCACTATTTTTTTGAAGTTACCGTCTTTGTCCGTTTTTTTTTTGAAGTTATCGTCTGCTTTTAAACCAATACTACTACACTACACCAGATCACTGTGCCTAGAGCTGAGTTGCCCCTTTACAGTTTGGGAATGATGTGGGTGAGAAGTCTGACTGGGCTCTGTGACTCTCTACGGTTCTATGAGACCGGGACCTACGGCAAAGTGGATTCGAACCACTACAAATATCCATGACACCGAGCGCCACAGCGCTAGCCACTCGGCCATCATGCCCCTGTTTAAACCAACTAAAACTTTTTGGCAAAAACTAAATTATTTATGAAAACTAACACAAGTTTGATTAACTAATGAATATAAAAGATATTACCTAAATTTACCATCATAATTGCATTATATTTAAGCTGCCGAAATTGTTTAAGCAAAAGTAAAGATATTTTAATTCTCCAAATAAGAAAAATAAGGTAGAATAGAATAAAATAAAGCCATATAACAGCTTTAACTCTCAATAATGAGAATTTACTTCTTACTTTTAATTCAACGATACATTATTTTAGTACTAAAAAATTAAATGACGTAGAAAAAAAAAGAAAAAGAAAAGAACTCGTGAGAAAGAACAAAACAGGTGGCATCTGCAATTTTCTTCACATGGTGTAGGCCTTTCATGGAAGAAAAAAAAATCGATTGGGCCATTTCTGTATTGATAAAAGGAGGCAGAGGTCAGATTTTGGATGGAATGTTTCTCTGTTGATCATATCTAGTAAAGTACAATGTTTTTGTTTTATTGTTGAACATCATTTTTAAGTATGTATCGAAATGGGCTAAAGTACCTTATTTGATTGTTTATTCAACTTCATCAATGATTTTGGGTTCAAAACCGATGATGCTGAGCCGAAAACCTCCTATTATATAAGTCAAGGGCAAAAAAAACACAAGAAATTTTCGCTTAAAAGAAGAGGGGAGCACCCTACTAGTTTTTTCGTAAGTGCTGTGCAGCCATTCATATGATTCATCCTATGTAACGCTGAATTTGCTATATATATGGTGTTGAAACACCTGAATTCAAGGCATTCGAAAGCAACGTTATATATTCTTCTTTTTCAATATCGCAACAGCCCCATGGTGGACCGAGGCAATCTGCCAACAGGCAAAGTCGAAAGCATGAGATGTTTTCTTTTTACGGGTAAGGTTTTCAGCCCTACGCCCAAAGCGCTACAGTCATATTAGACAGGGATAGTTTAAAGTGCAGCCGAACCACTACAAACATCGGCAGCATAGTCAAGTGGTGGGCCAAAATCGATATACTGCTTACTGGCAGATTTCAAGACAGGGGATATTTTCATTTTACGGGGTAGGGTTGTCAGCCCCACGCCCTACAGGCATATTAGACCAAGACCAACGATTTGTGGTAGATTCCGAACCACAACAAACGCCCATGGCCCCACAGGACTCGAACTCGAAATCTGTGAAACAGAGCGCCAGAGAGGTAGTCAGTCGGTCGTCAGGCCCCATATTCTTATTACTACCAAATATAAATATAAAAAAAATATTCTTATTACTACCAAATTAAAAAATTTTAAAATATTACAAGGAAAAAATCTATCTAAAGGGGAGAAAATGGAGGCGAAATTTATATTTATTTATGTTTGAAGTTTAATAAATATTTTCAACAAGGACAGGTTTATATAGCTATCTATTACAGAATATTTACAATTAAAAAATACACCATTGTACAGAAATATATTTATGCACATAAAAATGTGTTAAATGATGAAAATCATTGATATAAAATGAAAAAAAAAAATCTTTGTTATTGTAGAGAAGTATAATTATTTCGAATGCCTTGATTTTATTGCTACTTTCTCTTATTATTAGACCACCAGTAAGCTACAAGATGTGCCATTAATATTTTATAGAATATCCTAGAAATATCTACAAAAGGAAACAAAATGGAGGGAAAATATATGTTTATCTCAGCATGAGGTTTAATAAATATTTCAACCAAGAATAAATTTATATACTACTGTGTCCAAAAGTAAGACCAGTTTTCAATTTAAATATTTCAGGGCATATGATATTTAATTTTTTTTTTTTTAGGTTGTTGGCACTGTCCTTGACATCTGTGGGAAATTTCCCGTCAAATATTCATTAGTGTTTGAGTTACGCTTGGCTTTGGGAGACGCTCAAACGGATTCCGGCGATTTTTCAAATGTCTGAATTCATTGAGCAAAGAACTTGCATTCAATTTTGTTTGCGGAGATGCATAGAATGTTTCAGAAGGCATTCGGTGAGAAATACCTTCTGCAGGATTCAATACATCTTCAATATCTTCAATTCAACATTCACGAAGAGACCTGTGGTCGACCTCAACCGACGAAGCTCACGTCCAAAAATTAAAGATTGGGTGCTTGCAAACCATCTATTTACAATTAGAGACTTTTGCTGATGATGTTGGAATTTCAAAATTCCATTTTAAAAGATGTTTTGGGCCTCAAACGCGTCAAATCTCGATTGGTATCGAAAACACTGAATGCACTAGTTCACACTGGATTGATTATTCGTGATTGTTTGCCAAAAACGAAACCACCGTATTCACCTGATTTAGCATCGTGCGACTTCTGGCTATTCCCTAAACTGAAAAGGCCACCCCCGTGACACCGTTTTGAGTCGATCGAAGAGACATTTCAAAAATCACCGGAGTCAGTTTCTGCACCTCAAAAAACCAAGCGTAACTCAAACACTAATGAATATTTCGACGTGAAATTTCACTCAGATGTCAAGGACAGTGAGTGTCAATAACTTAAAAAGAAAAAATATATATATTGAAATACCATATGCCCGGGAAATTTAAATTGAAAACTGATCTTGCTTTTTGGACACAGTAGTATATAGATAGCTATTACCGAATATTTACACTTTAAAAGGCATTGCTGTACAAAAAATATATTTATGCACATAAAATTGTGCTAAATGATGAAATGCATTGATATAAAATGAATAAAAAACAATGTTATTGTAAAGATATACAATGATTTCAATTCCTTCATTTTATTGCTACTTTTCCATATTATTAGATCATCAGGATGATACAAAACGTGCCATTAATATTTTTATAGAATATCCTAGAAATATCTACAAAAGAAAAATTTAGGCAAACTATATATTTATTTCAGCATGAGGTTAATAAATATTTCATCCAAGAATAAATTTATATAGATAGCCATTACCAGATACTTAGGATTAATCAGGCAGTGTTTGAACAGAAATATTTTTTATGCCCATAGAAAGTATCGATAAATGCTGCCTATAGTAAATTTGCTTCTATCTTCTTCCCCAACTTGTTTTTATTCCATCCGAAACCCAAGCACGCTGTAAACAAAGAAGGCGATATCTGGGAAAGACTGAATAACCCAGCTAGCCGGAAATTAAACGGAAATTCGATGTTATTTTGGTACATTGAGATGCGTTTTCGGTTAGATGGGAGATTGGTTACGACAAAAGTGTTATACGTTTTTTTATTTTACATTATCGTAAAATAGAGTACATACACATCCTCCTATTATCTTTAAAATGTGACTGGTTTTTAAAAAATTAAAAGGAATGATGTGAGGTAATTATGGCAACTTCCTACAAGTTTATATATTCCCGTTTTACAGCTAAATTCAGAATATGTGTTATTTTAGCATTCATTAGCGTAATTGTTTTAAAGAACTGGCTTTAGTAGCTATTATTAGAGAGTTTTTGCATACCGTATTTTTATAATACGGTATTTTTTTCTCCCTAGCGCGTATGCTCATAGGAAACATTATTACAGATACGCATGGGCAATTTCCTGTGAGCATGCGCGCTAGGGAGAAAAAAAATACCATATTATAAAAATACGGTATGCAAAACTCTAAAACTAATGGCTACATGCCCCGCTGGTGAGCATGAGGGCTGAGGTTCAATCCGCTAGCGGCTTTATTGTGGACACTGTTTCAAAAAACGACGAGACTCGATGGCGTTTGTGAGTTTCAGCACATTGCCGCGTGTGTCGGATTACATGGTGGGAGTTTTCCGGGTTTTCTCCCATATGCATACGTGAGATAGTTCCCCCTAAAAGTGATTCCGGAAGTCCCTGCCCTCCTTCTTCAGCAACACGATGAAACTATGTCAGACTTCTACCTACTGTCCATCACAACAGAAGCTGCTGCTTTCCCTCCATCCATGAGTATACTACTCATGGGATGTCCGTTCAAAATTAATATTATATATTAAAGTATTTTATCATAAATATCAGGTTGGTTTAATAAAAAATCATGTCGTACATATACTTCGAATATTTTCTCTGAAAACTATTAAAACGTTCGCTTTTTTCCTGTTTTTCTTTTATTAAAAAGAAAATATTTTTCTTTGGACTTAAGTCGTATAAAACTTTAGACTTAATATTTCAATAAAGGCTATTAGTGTAATGATTCACATTCTATCAAAATATTAATTTACATAAAACTAAACAACTCGGACATTTTGGTGCAGGGAGTTAAGAAAATTAATTATTTTCCTTCCATTTTGTCGATTTGTTAATTTAAATCCTGTTCATTTTACATCAGCACAATCCATATAATGTCCAGGCTATCCTATTAAAATTAATATATTCACTCAGGTAAAGTAAATAATGTTTGATTGCTACTAAAAGTGTGCAATTCAGATTCAGTTTTATTAAATTTCTGTTATGATAAATCTAAAAGTAAAAGATCATTTTAGAAATCTTTTTTTTTTTAAGTTGTAACAATTCTTTTTATTTATTTTGGAACAACCGATTTAATATCGTTTGAAAATGAATGAATGAAAAAAAGACGATTTTCAATCGTTGAAAATATATAATTTTATAAAGCAAATATCGAATTTTAATTGTTATATCTGCTTAAAAATATTTAATTATTTGAATTTTCTTGTCAATATACAACACAATTAATTCGACAATTGTTAAAAAATATTTCAATTAAAGATTATTTTTTAAGTGACAGAATCTTAGAATATTTTATTGTTTCTTTAGCAAGATTGTAGTCATATTTTGAAAATTTTAATTCCTTTTTACATCAACAAATAATATTTATAAAATAAAGTATATTATTTTCAAACTAAAATATATTATTCAATTGTATTTCATTGTTAGCATAAATCTAATAAATAAATAAAACATTATTCTAGAAATCGTTCTGCTTTTTAAGATAGTACGATTTTTAAATAAATTTGGAATATTCAAATTTTGAATTTTGACCAAATATAAATTTTGATTTTGGAATATTTGATTTCAAATTGTACTCTATCAATAAATAAAACAGTTTGTAAATGTTGCAAAAATAAAAGTAGTTATAATAAGCATTGAGTTTTGATTGCTGTATTTGATGAAAAAAAATATTTCAAAAAATTGAATATTTACTGTCAGCATATTCAAAATTAATTCAATAAAATTGTAAAATATTCAAATAAATAAACATTATTTTTAAAATGACAGATATTTCGATTATTTTATTTTAAATCCATCAAATTTGTTATTTTTAAAAGCAAATTACGCAATGAAATTTAATATTTCCACTAAGAGAAAGTAAATAATATTTATTTGCAAATAAAACAATACAATAACATGTTTTTTTTTTTTTTAATAAAATTTTCGTTTTTTAAAATAAACAATAATTTAGAAATCGTTTCGTTTTCAAAACGATGAATTTTTATATTTATTTTGGAATAAATGATTTAAAATCGTTTGGTAATAAAGCAATAAATAATTTTAAATCGTTTGGTAATAAAGTAATAAACAATTTGAAATATTTTGGTAATAAAGGAATAAATTTTGAATTTTGAAATAGTTTTCGGTTTGGTAATAAAATAAATAATTTGGAATAAAGTAATAAAAAAATAAATGATTTGAAATCTTTTGGTAATAAATGAATAAATAATCGATTTTCAGACGATTTTCAATCATTTCATAAATAAAAGTGTTTACAGTAACGTTAAGTTTTGATTGTTATATTTTCTTAAAAAATATTTAATATTTTGAATTCTTTTCGTCGACATACTTCAAAATTAATTCAAAAAGTTAAAGAAAATAATTTAAGTAAGATTATTTTTAAATGAAAAATATTTCGAATTTTCTGTAGTAAATTTAGCAAGATTATTCTCGTAAGATTTTTAAAATTTGGAAAAGTCGGTCATATTTCAGCGATGCTGTAAATATATTTTCTGAAGATTTCTTTTTTGTCATGAATTATTTATTCATTCTTGTTAGATTTCTCTTTTCATATTTTTAATTGGAGCTCTTTCTATTTTGGAATTAGTATAAAATTTTCCTTTGAGCAGCTTAAATATTTTGTGAAAAACTAACGTTAAAACTTTAATAAATAATTTATCCGAAAAGTTTTATCTTTCATTAAAAACTAAAAATAAAACCCTTGTTTATAAATAGTAGTATCAAAGAATGTTTCATTAAAACTTTGTGTTTGTTCAAATTATGGAAGCTTAATATGCATCAATAATTTTTAAAAAACAAGAACTGGATTATTCTATGTCTTATGAAATTTTTATATTTTGTTTCGTAATCACTTGCTGTTCATTCATGCATCAGGGGTGTACGGCCTCTGTTGGAATGTTGAGCTAGTTCGCAATGCAAGGGGAATTACCTCGTCCTTGTCGTGCGTTAAAGAAAAAAAAATTTTTTTCTTTCTAATGCAACTGGCAAACACTTAGACAGCTTGGTCTTGGATGCCATAAGGCAAGCGCTGCACAGATGTTACTCACTTTGCATTACCCAAAGTGCGCGTGTCACTTGAAGATAAGCCACGGACGCGGAGTAACAATGCCCCCGCAACGCTCTACGATCCTATTAGGACCGAGACCTACGGTTTCAAGTGGATTCCGAACCACTACAAACATTCATGGCACCGCCGGGACTCGAACCCGAAACCTGTGGTACCGAGCGCCAGAGCGCTGGCCATTCAAGCCCTAGAGAAAAAAATATTAAAACAAGAAAAATCAATGATAAAGCGTGAACCAAAGAGTATACAGGGAAGTTCGAATTTTTTTTACAATGGAGTTCATAACTATATCCTTTGCTAATAAGGTTTTGTTGAATGGGTGTCTTCTGTAAATAATTCATTATTAATTGTGGTAAATAATTTATATTGTATTATGGATGAATTATCTATTAAACGGATTGTTGAATTTCTAGGTCCTTGTATAGTTTTTGTATAGGGAAATGCTTTTCAACAATGATAGGACTTTTCTTTCAATAGGAGTAAATCCGGTTTATATCAGGAATCCTGATAATCGATATGAGATACGGTTCATTATCGAGTCTCATCGATTCTAAGCGCAATAACTATATCGGAACTGATAACCTAACTGACTTTTTTACATATGGAGGATGAATTAGACAAAAATTTTAGTTCAATTATATGTTTAATTAATTTCTCTTTTCTCTGTCTCTTTTTTAAATTATTGGGACTATTAATTAAAAACAAAAACAAAAAAAAAAATATTTTTTTGCTTCATGAAATTTCAAACTCGGAACAGACATTTCTCCTACCAGTACAAGAATTTCCCTTAATTAACTTCCTCTACATTCGTATCAATAATTTTGGCAACGCTAACTAAGGATAGAGCGCCGGAATAACACTTAAAACTGGAAAAATAATTAAATATTATAACCAAAGGTGCCATATATTGCAATACGTTTCGAAATTTCTTTTATTATAGATTTAAAGGTGCATTTTAAGACATATCTTATCGGCTTCAATTGTTATTTAGAATCTTTGTTATAAAAGGAAAACTTTTTACAAATAACATTATAAATTTTATGTAATAATATTATAACGGTCATTTACCATTCTCAGAAAAGCAACATTCTAAGAAAGGGAAATTTAAAAAATAAATTCTAAGAAAAAAATAGAAAAATCCTTCGAAGAAATTCTAAAAAAAAGTAACACATTCTTGCGAGTTAACTTAAAATTCTTATAAATTACAATTCGATACGTTTTAACTTATACGATTTTTGAAGAAAGTAATATTAATAAAAAAATTATAGAATTCCAAATGTTTTTATTTTTAGGATATATCTAATTTTGACTTTGAAAAAAATTGTCTTTGCTTTCACCAGGCGATACTTTAAAAATATTTTATACTATTTTTTTTACTAAATTATTTAATAATTATTTTATAAATACATATTATGTACAAAAAAGTTGGAAAGAAATATAAATAAAATTGAAAGTGACAAGGACTTCAAAACACCCCTCCTCAAAACAATACCCATATATTTTATGAATAATAATGTAGAAAAACACTTTTTAAATCTTTTTTATTAATAATTAAATTGTGATATTTACAATCTATTATAATGTATTAAAAAAATACCTTTAAATACGGCTAATATTTAGTTTTATAATGTATTATATTATTTGAGAAATTTTATCATTATTTAAACATTTTAATTAAATTCATAACTATTTTTAAAAATTAATTGGTATGCAGGTATAAAATATTTGTAATTCTTAATGTAAAAATTATGACTTATAGAGAAAATCGTAAAAGCCGTTATCATTTGCGATTAAATATGTCTTTTAGATTTAGATTTATTTTATAATCTATAACAACTAAAAACTAGCTATTATTATTAAAATAAACAAACACAATAATTACTAAAATTTAAAAAAATTAATTTAATTGAAAAAAGGACATCCAATATCAAAAAGAAAAAACCTTTTTTTATTGCGACATAGTGAAAACTGTCACTGATTTTAATCATATACAAGCTATTTATTCCAATAAATCAAATTAAAAGATACAATGAGAGTTATATTTATCTTTACATTTAAAATCCTTATTGATTTTTGGTATAAAATATTTCACCTTACGATATGTTAAACATTTCGAAAGCGTCATATCAATACAGCATATTTGAAGATATTCCGGAATATTCTTCTTATGCATATAGGCTCTTCGCTTAAGCTGCTTTGCAATAGCGTTTCGAAGCTTCTAAATTTCAAAGTCACACACAGATATCAATTCAAACATCCCATTTTAAATTTTATTCTTTGAAACTTTGACAAAACTCTGTTTCCAAAAGAAGTAAAAAAAAAAAAAAAAATGGAGGTTGACACGATATTTCAACTATTCAGTCAATGAATACTCATATTTTATTCCAAAGAATAGAATTGACAAAAGAGTTCTTAAAAGAAGAACTCCGATGTGTTTCTGGAAGGTAAAAAAAATATATATATTTAAAAAAAAAAAAAAAGTCTCCATTTTCAATGGATTTGACAACGCAGTCTTAACAATTGGGGATATACGGAAAAAGTTCCCGCTATGAACTTCTGAATGCGAAAATACTTTTCAGCAAATATAAAAAAAAGGGGCTGTAGTGACTTAAGGGCAGTGGGGCATTTATTTTAAGCTGAATGAATATTATTTGCATTGATATATTTGAATAGTCAAGGAATATTGGTGAAATTCTACACTTTTAGATCATGGATACATATTTGACTACGAAATTTGCTAGTTTTTTTTTCCAAGTGGTGTAAAAATTTCCAAATATTGTTTCACAAAGATGGATCTACTATGTACCACATATTTTTCTTAAACAAATCTAGGAGAGATATCACGAATTTAAATTGATTTAACAAATCAACATTAAAATGATTGGATATTTATGAGAATATCTTGAATAATAAGTGACAGGATCTCTTCCTTCACCTTCATCGCTAGTCGAATTTTTTTTTATATTACTTGTTTCTAATGCAACTGACAAACACTTAGACAGTTGTCTTGGATGCCTTAAGGCAAACGCTGCACCGACGTTACTCACTCACTTAGCACTACCCAGAAGGCTTGAAGATAAGTTACGAACGCGGAGTAACAATGCCTCCATTACGGTTTAAAGTGAATTCCGAACCACGGTTTAAAGTTTGTTCCGATTCTAGAAACATCCATGTCAACACTGGGATTCAAACCCGAAACCTGTGGTACCGTGAGCCAAAAAAAAACAATTACAAAAAAAAAATATTTTTTGCTTCATCAAAATTCAAACTTGGAACAGACATCGCTCCTACCAGTGCAAGAATTTCCCTTAATTAACTTCCTCTACATTCGTATCAATAATTATGGCAACGCCCGCTAAGGACAGAGAGCCGGTGTAACACTTAACTGGGAAAATTATTAAATAATTAAATATTAGAACCAAAAGTGCCATATAATGAAAATTGCGCCTAAATTTTTTTTTTTTTATTACGTATTTTAAAGGAGAGCTCTAAACAAAATATTTTATTGGGTATCGATTGTTGTTAAGAATTTATCAACTTTTATTGCAGAAGGAAAACTTATTTACTTATAACATTATACAACTTTACATAAGAATATTATAACAGTCATTTACCATTCTTAGAAAATAGTAGAAAAGTAACACAGTCTTGAGAGTTCACTTAAAAATACTTATCAAATACATATATGATAAGTTTTAATTTATGTGGCTTAGAAGAAAGTAATATTAATTAAAAAAAAATTACAGAATTCCAAACGTTTCTATTTTCTGGATAAATCTCATTTTCACTTTGAAATAAAATTGTCTTTGCTTTCTCCACGCGATCCTTTTAAACAATTTTACATTATTTTTTTTTACTAAATTATTTAATAATTATTTATATAAAGAAATATTTTGTATAAAAAGCTCATGAAAAAAAGATAAACAAAATTGAAAGTAATCAAGGACACGAAACCATCCCCCTCTCCAAAATAATACCCAAATATTTTATGGGTAATAATGTAGAAAAATTATCTTTAAATCTCATTTTTTATTAATAATTAAATTGTGATATTTACAAACTATTATAATCTATTGTTTAAAAAATGACTTTAAAACTATAGCTGTATACGGCTAATATTTCCTTTTATATTATATTATAATATATTATATGATATTTACATTTTATACATTATTTAACAATTTTATATTAACATTATTTAAACATTTTAATTAAATTCTTAAATATCTTTTTAATTAATTGATATACAGCTATAAAATACTTTGTAATCTTTAATGTAAACATTAAATATCATTATCGTTTGCAATTAAATATACTTTTTCTAGGTTTAAATTTATTTCATTATTTATAACAACTAAAAAATAGTATTATTAAAGTCATAGTTATTATTTTAAAAAATTAATTTAAATACCAAAATAAAATCTGTTTTTATTGCGGCATAATCAAAATTATCACTAATTCTAATCAGACATGCTTTTTGTCGTATTTCTAAATCAAATAAATCAAATTAAAAAAGATGCAGTATGAGTTATATTTATCTTTACATTTAAAATCCTTTATTGATTTTAGGTATAAAATATCTCTTCGTAAGATATGCTACACATTTCGAAAGCATCATATCAATACAGCATATTTGAAGATATTCCGGAATATTCTTCTTATGCATATAGGTTCTTCGCTTAAGCTGCTTTGCAATAGGGTTTCGAAGCTTCTAAATTTCAAAGTCACACACAGATATCAATTCAAACATCCCATTTTAAATTTTATTCTTTAAAACTTTGACAAAACTCTGTTTCCAGAAGAAGCAAAAAAAAAAAAAAAAATGGAGGTTGACACGATATTTCAACTATTCAGTCAATGAATACTCATATTTTATTCCAAAGAATAGAATTGACAAAAGAGTTCTTAAAAGAAGAAACTCCGATGTGTTTCTGGAAGGTAAAAAAAAAAATGTTTTAAAAAAAAAGTCTCCATTTTCAATGGATTTGACAACGCAGTCTTAACAATTGGGGATATACGGAAAAAGTTCCCGCTATGAACTTCTGAATGCGAAAATACTTTTTCAGCAAATATAAAAAAGGGGCTGTAGTGACTTAAAGGGCAGTGGGGCATTTATTTTATGCTGAATGAATATTATGTGCATTGATATATTTGAATAGCCAAGGAATATTGGTGAAATTCTACACTTTTAGATCATGGATACATATTTGACTACGAAATTTGCTTTGTTTTTTCAGGTGGTGTAAAAATTTCCAAATATCGTTTCGCAAAGATGGATCTACTATGTACCGTATATTTTTTCTTAAACAAATCTTGTAGAGATATCACGAATTTAAATTGATTTAGCCCACCAACATTAAAAGGAATGAATATTTATAAAAATTTCTTGAATAATAAATGACATCTCTTCCTTCACCTTCATCACTAGTAGTACTTCAAAATTGACATCGCGCTAGTGATGCCATGTAGTCCCCATCACTATCAAAGTGATGCCATATAGTTCGACCAAAATCATATTGCCTAATGTATATGGATTTCTGAACATTGAATTTTAATTGATATGACTATAATTAATAAAGGACATGATCTCTTTTTTTCACCTATATAGCTAGCAGCACACGACATCGCGCTGCTACTGATGTCATATAGTTCGACAAAAAATCATATAGACCGATGTATATGGACTACAGAATATCGTCTTTTTAATTCATATGACCATAATTAATAAATGGCAGGATTTCTTTCTTCACCTTCATCGCTCACTTGACAACGCGCTACTAGTGATGCCATATACTTGCCATCACTAGAATAATGCTGACATATAGTTCGACTAAATTCATATTGTCCCATGCATATGGAATTCTGAACGTCATCTTTTAATTGATATGACCATAATTGATAATTGACAGGATCACTTTCTTCACCATCATATTTTTCATCAAACTGTAGAGATATCCGCCATATGAAATCTTTACCATCATAACTAGCAGCATTCAAAATCCGCTGCTAGTTATGTCATAAAATCCCCATCACTAGCATAGTGATGCCGTATAGTCACCATCACTAGCATAATGATACCATATAATTCGACCAAAACCATATTGTCCGATGTATTTAGATTTCTGAACATAGTCTTTTTAATTTATTTGTCCATAATTGATAAATGGCTGGATATCTCTTTCTTCACCAGCATAGCTAGCAGCATTAGATATCGCCCTGCTATTTGCATTGATATATTTGAATAGTCAAGAAATATTGGTGAAATTCTACACTTTTTAGATCACGGATACATATTTGACTATGAAATTTGCTTGGTTTTTTTTCCAGGTAGTGTAAAAATTTCCGAATATTGTTTCGCAAAGATGGATCTACTATGCACCGTATTTTTTTTTCTTAAACAAATCCTGGAGAGATATCATGAATTTAAATTGATTTAACCCCCAACATTAAAATGATTGAATATTTATGAGAATATCTTGAATAATCAATGCCAGGATCTCTTCCTTCATCTTCATTGCTAGTAGCAATTGACATCGCGCTGCTATAGTGATGTCATACACTCACCATCAATAGCATAGTGATACCATATAGTTCGACCAAAATCATATTGCCCAATGTACAGTGTGATTATAATTAAAGTCCCATTTTCAAAATGTTGTAAAAAAGTATCACTCGTCACAATGAGTTCAAATTTGAACTGAAGATACTTGAAGAAGGAGGAAACGGTACGGTGTATTAATGGATGATGCTGTAAGCAGCGTATAGATAGTGGCTTCCAGTGAAAATTCGGCTACCAGTGATATTTTGAATCGGAAAAAATGATCTCCAAGTCATTCAACAGTTGTGACACTGTTAGTGGAAAGCCCATCCACCACGGCAAGATAAGACCAAATTGGATGGGAAAAATCGGTGGAACTTTTTTTGATGCTATACCTTTTTCCCCTTCTTCAAGTATCTTCAGTTCAAATTTGAATGAAGATCATTGTAACGAGTGTTTCTTTTTTTTTTGACAGCATTTTGAAAGTGGGACTTTAATTATAATCACCCTGTATATGGATTTCTGAACATCCTCTTTTTAATTGACATGACCATGACTGTTAAATAACAGGATCTCTTTCTTCACAACCATAGCTAGCAACACTCGACTTCGAGCTGCTAACTATGCCATATAGTCGCCATCACTGGCACATTGATACCATATAATTCGGCCATTACAGATATATGAATTCAATAAAAATCATTGAATTTATTTCACAATTTTTAAAATCCATTACTAAAGATCATAGTTCACAAAATCCTGTTAAAAAGTCAGGAATCAGCTGCGTTTCATACTTTTTCCAATAAAGTGTCACAAACCAAGTACTAACTTTTATGAATTGTTCTGGCGTCCATTGACTGAAAGACAATCACATAATAATTTGCCAAATTTGATTTGAAATGCAGAGGTTGCCATTCAGTTAAGAATGATTTTTACATGGTATTTTCTTATTTAGTATTTCTGGGATCCATAATACAGGGTAAAATTAAATTATTTTATCAAAAGTATTTATGAAAAGTATTTGAAATTAAAAAAAAAAATAAAATATTCACTATTTCTAATCATTAACTTTATCTGTCTTATTCTCCATAAACAATCAAAACGATTATTTAAAAAAAAAATATTTAATTTATCAAAATTCAAACTAGGTTTGGTTTGGTTTGTCGCTTTACGGTCATTTTGTGCAACTTTAGGCTAATGAGACCTGGAACAACAGATTAACGCGGATTCCGAACCAGTCACAAACATCCATATCGCCAGGGATTCGAACTTGAATCCAGTGGTATCTAAGGTCAAAGCGCCATCCAATTGGCCATCAGGCAGTCAAATCAAACTCTGAATAGAAACACACTCCTACCCTTGCAAAAGTTATCATTTACTTCCTCGCCATACATATCAATATCTATGGCAACCCTCATAAAGAGATTACCAATGTTACAATTTAAAAACCAATTGCACCATATTTACACTAGCCAAAGATTCCAGATATTATAATTATTTTCTGTAAAGGAAACAACATAGATTGCATAATATTGCTTATAATCTCTTCTAAGTCACAAATAAATTATAAGCAACTCATTTATATTTCTGAACACATTCATTTGTTTAAAATCACTGCCCAAAACAAATTGCACTTCGCTCAATTATACTGATTATTCATAAACTAGTCCTTTGGATTTTAAAATTGAAAAGACAACAAATTATAGAACGATTTCACAGTTATTGGAGATTCAAATAACTTCCCATTAATAAACTCATTGAACTTTTCCAGAATTGTTGATAAACGTTCTCTTTTCATTATAAAGGTTTCCTTGTTTTCCAAATAGGAATAAATTGCACTCATAAATATCCGCTTTCTCTGCCATGGTAAATTTATTGCAGCTACTAACTGCGTTCAATTCATTGGATATGAAAAGGTGTGACTTAATTCTGTTATTGACTGTCATTATTTAGTTTCCAAATGTAATAGATTCCGTGTGGTTCTGATTTAAAAAAAATAAATGGTGTTAATAAACTGGTATATTGTTTCACATTGTTCCCAAGTTAGTTAATTTCATGAGTTACATGGTTACCAGGCTGTTGCTTTATTGAATTAAGATATGATGATGACAAGATATGATTAAGATGTTGGAATTTTTATGTGAGTGAATATATATGAAATGATTTTTTCTATGTTAAGAAGAACATTTGAATTTTTAGCATCCGATCGAGATAATATCATCCAGCCATAATAATGGTTAGCATATTGTTAACCATTATTTTTTAGCTTCAAAATGTAATAGATTCCGCGGGCTTTTGATTAGTTAAAAAAGCCAATTTTTACACATTGTTAGAGAATCGGTGAATTTCATGAGTTGTATGTTTACGATGCTGTTGTTTTGTTGATTTTGGATATTATAATTGAGACATTGGAGTATATACCACATCACATTCTAATGTCAAGAAGAACATTAGCTTTTAGACATCTGCCCAAGGTAATATAAGCCTTCTATATAGTGCATTGGCTATTTACTACATTTATACTATTACTTTTAACTGTCAAACGTAATACCATCAGAGAGCTTTTGATTAGTTCAAAATTCATTGTATTAATAAGCTGGTTAATGTTTACACAATGTTCATAAATTGGTGATTTGCATGAGTTAATAGGTTACTAAGTTATTGCTTTATTGAATTAAGATATTCTATTTGAGAAACATTAGAATTTTTATGTGAATATAAACATAAATTATTATATGCTTTTCTTTTCTGTGTCAAGAAGGAATTTTATTTCACTGGCATCTGACCAAGATGACATAAGCCTGTTATTTAACACATTGTTATATATTGTTATATATTTCAAATGTATTAGATTCCGAGTTCTATTGATTAGTTAGCAATAATGATGTTACTAAGCTAGTTGATTCCTGAATCATTATACCACGTTGTTTATACACTGAAGTGACAAAAGTCATGGGATACCTCTTAATATCGTGTCGGCCCTCCTTTCGCCCGGCGAAGTGCAGCAACTCGACGTGGCATGGACTCAACAAGTCGTTGGAAGTCTTCTGCTGGAATATTGAGCCATGCTGTCTCGATAGACGTCCATAATTGTGAAAGCGTTGATGGTGCAGGATTTTGGGCACGAACAGACATCTCGATGATGTCCCATAAATGCTCGAAGGGATTCATGCGATCTAGGTGGCCAGATCATTCGTTGGAATTGTCCAGAATGTTCTTCAAACCAATCGCGAACAGTTGTGGCCCGGTGACATGGCGCATTGTCATCCATAAAAATCCCATCGTTGTTTGGGTACATGAAGTCCATGAATGGCTGCAAGTGATCTCCAAGTAGCTGAACATAAGCATTTCGAGTCAATGTTCGGTCCAGTCGCACCAGAGGATCAAGTCCATGCCATGAAAAAACAGCCACACCATTACGGAGCCACCACCAGCTTGAACAGTGCCTTGCTGACAGTTTGGGTCCATGGCTTCGTGGGGTCTGCGCCCCACTCGAACCCTACCATCAGCTCTTACCAACTGAAATCGTGACTCATCGGACCAGGCCACGGTTTTCCATTCATCTAGGGACCAACCGATATGCTCACGTGCCCACGAGAGTCGCTGCAAGTGATGTTGTTCTGTCAGTAAAGGCACTCGAGTCGGTCTTCTGCTGGAATAGCCCAAGAAAGTCAAATTTCTCCGCACAGTTCTAACAGACAAGTCCCTTGTACGTCCCACATTGATTTCTGCGGTTATTTGACGCAGTGTTGCTTGTCTGTCAGAATTTACGACTCTTTGCAGACGTCGCCGGTCTCGGCCGTTAAGTGCAGGCGGTCGACCACTGCGCTGTCCATGGTGGGATGTTATGCCTGAAATTTCTTACTCTCGGCACACTCTTGACACAGTGGATCTGGGAATGTTGAATTCCCTAACGATTTCCGAAATGGCATGACCCATGCGTCTAGGTCCAACTAACATTCCGCGTTCAAAGTCTGTTAATTCCCGTCGTGCGATCATCATCACGTCAAAACCTCTTCACATGAATAACTTGAACAGAAATGAAAGCTCTGCGAAAAAGCACTGCGCATTTATACCTGTTCTACGTGATGCTACTGCCATTTGAAAATTTGCATATTGCTATCCCATGACTTTTGTCACTTCAGTGTAAATTGAAGAGTAACATGATTTAATTCATCCCAATACTATTGCTATATTGAAATGTGTATAACTGAGCATTTGTCATATTTTCTGTAATGAAAGCATTAATCAAATGATTTTATTCCTTCTTTTTTTTGTACATGCAAAGATTTTCATTTCTAACCTCCAACCAATATAACCCTGTTAGTTAGTTATTATTATTAGTTATAAAGTTATTTATTACCTGATTTTTATCTAAACTTAAATACACTAAGCTGTCAAATTATTGGAAACACTTTTTCATGTTATTCTTGTTTTAGAAGGACTTAATTTATATCTTATGTTATATAACATTTATAATTTGTAGGGTAAATAAACGCGTAAACTTATAGATAAATTTCAAACCTTACTTAAAATGCAAATTTATGCAAAAATACTAATAATGAGAATGATTTGAATGATTTGCGATTTCTTTTAGAATAATTAAAACACTGCTTTTTTATTTATTCATATAAAGGGCTTTTATTATTTTTAAACTCTTAAAATAATATTATCGTTAAAGTTAATCTTTATTCTATGAAAATCACATAATTACTCTGATTTTTTTCTTTTGATTAGTACGACTAGATAGGTATTTAAGTATCAGATTTTTATTTTACACCATGCATAATTATTGAAAATTGTCTATAAAGCTATCCCATTTTTCAATAAATTAGAATATTGCTTAAAAATTTTGTTGACATTTTCCATCCAAAGGACATTTTTTAATTCTCAGTCTGCAACTTTTCCATAATAATAATATGCAATTGGATATTATAATTGAAGAACTCGGTGTATTTAAGCATGACATCATAGCTTACTTCAAATTTTTCTTATACTAAACACATCTGTTTTCTGTTTCTTTCTAAATATATATATTTTTAGATAAACATTATAAAATAGTGTAGTTTGATAGCTTAATTTTTAAATACAATTCAACAGTTTCCTTATTTTTCAACGAATTTCCGTGATTAAAGTATACAAAACATTCCAAAATGGCATGTTACTTTCATATTAAAACTACATTCCACGACACCAAGGAAACTGCATTCATTTATATCTGAATGATTAATTACAAAAATCTTTCAATTAATTTGCAAAAGTGTTTCAAATTTTTGCTCTGAGAAGAAGAATCGGGAATTAAGAATCTCTTCTGTGACAGTACATCCAACAAAGATGGCGTCGAAAGATTAATACGGGCGAAATTATCCCACCACATTTCGAAAGCAACAAACGTTGCCACTCATTAATCTATCGCTGGCAGCCAATAGTTTTTCTCCCATGGAACATTCGAAACATTCGCGTGTCTGAAAAGTTCGGAAAAGAAATGTTGATCAAACGATCGGCCTTTAAAGGGACATCTTCAAGAAGAAAACATTTCCTTTTTCTCAATTACAGCCCTCCACTTTAAAAAATGAGACAGTGGGGCAGAAAGAATTTAAGAACTGTTCTAAAAAAAATTCGAAAAAGGTTCAAGTGTTCCAGAATGCAAACGATCTTAAGTTGGGTTTTATTTTTAAAAGGATATACTGGTGCGAATTAAGTTCGTTTTATCGTCTTCTTGTTTTACATATCGATGGTGAGATTTTGTACTCGAAATCGCTCAGCAATTTGGTTTTTTTTTTTTTCCCTTCCTTCTGTGTTCATGTATTTTTACTTTGTTAAACGTTAATGCAATAAAAAAAAAAAGGAAAACAAAGAATAAAATGATGTTGAAAAAGAAAAGAGGGCTTGAAAGAAATCATCCATAACAGCCCTTTTTCTTTTTTATTTTTGAAGAGGGTTTTAGTTATGGAATGCGAATTGTTTAAATGTGCGTTTAGTAAGTTTTATTCGATATCCATTTAAGAGAACAGTTTTTTAAAAAGACGAAAATTACTATTATGGACATTAATCTCATTTTATACTCTGATATATACGTACAATTGCATAATTGATTTTAGCATTTCCTACAAATTACACGTAGTAATGTTTAAGAATTTATTGGAATACTGGAGCAGTTCTTTATACATTCCTAGAACAAGCTGCTCAATAATTCTAATAATTCTGTTTAAAAAGGTGAATATCTAATTTTACGCTTTTCTTGCGCTCACAGTGGAATGCCATCTTACCTTAATAAACATTGTGGGGGTACTTACTTCTTATATTATCTTAACAAATGTTGTACTTTAATAAACATTGTTGGGGTACCTGCTTCTTATACTAACTTAACAAATATTGCACCATAATAAACGTTGCTGGGGTACCAACTTCTTATACTACCTTAACAAATGTTGTATCTTAATAAAAATTATTGGGGTACCTACTTCTTATACTACCTTAACAAATGTTGTATCTTAATAAGCATTGTTTGGATACCTACTTTTATACTACGTAAACAAATATTGTACCTTAATAAAATTGTTGGGGTACCTACTTCTCATATTATCCTTACAAATATTGTGCCTTAATAAATACTACACTATATTGTGCCTAATAACTACTTCTAATATTATCTTAACAAATGTTGTACTTTAATAAACATTGTTGGGGCACCTACTTCTTATACTAACTAACAAATATTGCACCATAATAAACGTTGTTGGGGTACCAACTTCTTATACTACCTTAACAAATGTTGTATCTTAATAAGCATTGTTTGGATACCTACTTTTTATACTACCTAAACAAATATTGTACCTTAATAAAATTGTTGGGTACCTACTTCTCATATTATCCTTACAAATATTGTGCCTTAATAAACACTACACTATATTGTGCCTAATAACTACTTCTCATATTATCTTAACAAATGTTGTACTTTAATAAACATTGTTGGGGTACCTGCTTCTTATACTAACTTAACAAATATTGCACCATAATAAACGTTGTTGGGGTACCAACTTCTTATACTACCTTAACAAATGTTGTATCTTAATAAAAATTATTGGGGTACCTACTTCTTATACTACCTTAACAAATGCTGTATCTTAATAAGCATTGTTTGGATACCTACTTTTATACTACCTTAACAAATATTGTACCTTAATAACATTGTTGGGTACCTACTTCTCATATTATCCTTAAAAATATTGTGCCTTAATAAACACTACACTATATTGTGCCTAATAACTACTTCTCATATTATCTTAACAAATGTTGTACTTTAATAAACATTGTTGGGGTACCTGCTTCTTATACTAACTTAACAAATATTGCACCATAATAAACGTTGTTGGGGTACCTACTTCTTATACTACCTTAACAAATGTTGTATCTTAATAAGCATTGTTTGGATACCTACTTTTATACTACCTAAACAAATGTTGTACCTTAATAAAATTGTTGGGGTACCTACTTCTCATATTATCCTTACAAATATTGTGCCTTAATAAACACTACACTATATTGTGCCTAATAACTACTTCTCATATTATCTTAACAAATGTTGTACTTTAATAAACATTGTTGGGGTACCTGTGTCTTATACTAACTTAACAAATATTGCACCATAATAAACGTTGCTGGGGTACCAACTTCTTATACTACCTTAACAAATGTTGTATCTTAATAAAAATTATTGGGGTACCTACTTCTTATACTACCTTAACAAATGCTGTATCTTAATAAGCATTGTTTGGATACCTACTTTTTATACTACCTTAACAAATATTGTACCTTAATAACATTGCTGGGGTACCTACTTCTCATATTATCCTTAAAAATACTGTGCCTTAATAAACACTACACTATATTGTGCCTAATAACTACTTCTCATAATATCTTAACAAATGTTGTACCTTAATAAACATTGTTGGGGTACCTGCTTCTTATACAACCTTAACAAATATTGCACCATAATAAACGTTGTTGGGGTACCTACTTCTTATACTACCTTAACAAATGTTGTATCTTAATAAGCATTGTTTGGATACCTACTTTTTATACTACCTAAACAAATATTGTACCTTAATAAAATTGTTGTGGTACCTACTTCTCATATTATCCTTACAAATATTGTGCCTTAATAAACACTACACTATATTGTGCCTAATAACTACTTCTCATATTATCTTAACAAATGTTGTACTTTAATAAACATTGTTGGGGTACCTGTGTCTTATACTAACTTAACAAATATTGCACCATAATAAACGTTGCTGGGGTACCAACTTCTTATACTACCTTAACAAATGTTGTATCTTAATAAAAATTATTGGGGTACCTACTTCTTATACTACCTTAACAAATGCTGTATCTTAATAAGCATTGTTTGGATACCTACTTTTTATACTACCTTAACAAATATTGTACCTTAATAACATTGTTGGGGTACCTACTTCTCATATTATCCTTAAAAATATTGTGCCTTAATAAACACTACACTATATTGTGCCTAATAACTACTTCTCATATTATCTTAACAAATGTTGTACCTTAATAAACATTGTTGGGGTACCTGCTTCTTATACAACCTTAACAAATATTGTATCTTAATAAACATTGTTGGGGTATCTACTTCCTATATCACATTAACAAATATTGTAACTGTACCTTAATAAATATTGTTTGCCTTGCTTGATAATATCACTATCTTACTCGTATTTTATCAAAACAGATTATAAACACCCTGCGTAAAATTTTGTATTGTTAAAAGTGTTTTTGGCCCCTAAAAACACAAAAAAGGTTGTTTAAGTATAATTTTTTTCAGCTCGATTAAGGGGAAAACAAGCAATTTAATAAAATATTTTTAAGTGTCAGTATGGTTTAAGAATTGCATTTATACTGACTTGCAGATGTTCTATTATACCTACAAACTAATTCTATAACTGACAGGATGATCTTCCTCAGATGTTACTGACAGAGATCCTTTTCTGACGCAATTTCCGCTTATCCTGCTCAGTAGTTCCGTCTGTCCAGAAAATTTTAGTTATACTAAACTTAAAGCCCAGATGCTGTTTTTACCAATGTATCATGCTATTTTCAAGAAATATTTCAAAATCTAAGTTACCGTTAAGTTTAAGAGTCTCCCAGATAAAAAAACAGTCTTTTAAATAATTTTTTACTTTTATTTTTATTTATTACTAATTTTTTTATGACGTCAGTGTGAATAAATAAAGTCAAGCTTCCAATTAATCGAAACTCCATTAAAAATAGAAGTAAAACATTTTATTCGGGATTTCTAATGTGTTTATCGTCTAATAATAATTATAGTCTAAAATACTGTTGAAATTTTAAAATGCTAATCGTTGCAAAATGTTGCTTTATTTTATAAAAAGAAATTCAATTATTTCCTGTTACGAAAAAATAAGCAGCTTCTTAATTAAGATAATCAGTTTTCAAGAAATTTTAAACGCATAAAAGCATATTATGTTCACATTTTTAAATCTGTAAATTTATTTTTTATCCATATTCACTTTTCTTAAGTTCCTATATAATAATATTCTTAAAATAATTAAAACAATTTAATTTAATATTCTTAAAATAATTAATTTTACTGCCGAAATGCTACATTTTGCGCCCATCTTTAATTAAACATATTTTTTTTTATATTAATATAAATTATTGATAATTATACATTGAAAAGAAAACTAAGTATTTAGGTTTAGAGAGTTAGCACAGTTTTCTACAGATTTGAATGGAATTTATTGTGGAAGTAGCTCTTGAGAATATATTGGGACATTCCTTAAAAAATTTTTGATTCCGCACAACATTTTTTATAGGCGATAGATGAGACGATATATTTTCATAGTATAGACGATATATTTTCATACTTTGATAAATAGAAAAATTCCTTTTATTTGTAAGTTATCAACCAATTTTGTCTCTTTCTAGCAATTTCATCCTTGACAACCCTATAATTATAAAAAATATTTCAAAACAAAAACAACCGATTTATGCACATAGGAATAATACGAATAAAAGCAGATTCCTGCTATTTGGAGTTATTTCGTTTTTCCGTTTTGTCTTATGGAGAAACAATTTCCTTTTTTAAATTATTATTATAAATGGTAATTAACTATTTTTATTTCAAAAATTTTTCTTTTTTTAATGACTCTGATATACAAATACAAAAATTAAAATTTAAAAAACTTTATTATATTCGCACAACAAAATAAATATTTTAGTCTTTATATATCTTTACTTTATGAAAATAGTAATTAAAATTATTTCAAATCATTTATATATATATACATAAATGATTTGAAATAATTTAAATTAATAGAAAGTAATTAGAAAAATTTCAGTATTTAACTTTATATAAGCAATATACTATATATATATTGCTTATATAATCTTAAATACTGAAATTTTTCTAATTAAATTGCATTAAAGATAAAATTAATTACGTTAAGAAACAATTAATTAAAATCTAAAATAAAATGTAAAATATGATAATTGAAAAATTTCAAATTATTTTTTTTTTTTTTTATTCTTTCAAAAAAATTGTCTTTTAAATTAAAAATAATCCCTATTCATTATAATTTTTTTAAATAAATTAAAAAAAAAGAGTAAAATTTTCCCTTTCTTTGCTTTAAAATTCATTGAAAAGGAACTGCAACAATTCATTAAAAACGTAATTATATTTATCATAATGATATCTAATTAGTAAATTTAAGGAGTCTAACGACAATTTTCTTTTCCCTTAATTTACTTAATATATGTAATTTACCAGGAAAAATAAATAAACGAACTTACATTTTGTGGAAGTAGATTCAGAAAAACATATTCTTTCCATTAATTTTATTAATAATAACTTTATCAAGAACTAGTAATAATTAATTTGAAAAGATTATTTGCATTAAGAAAATTAATTTCTTTAGTTAAATTTGTTTATGTTCCAAAATTAAAAATAAATGTAATGGATATTATCTATACATTTAACGTAATGCAAAAAAAGTAATCAATTGAATTATATATTAAGATTATAACATTGCATTACATCTATATTCTAACATCTAACAATATTAACATCTTGTTAATGTAATAAAATTATGTAACTTAATGGAAAGTAGTAATTCCATTTTAAACTATATTTTTGCAGAAATTCAGTCAGTAAAATATTATATATCTCTTTAATTTTTAAAAAAATACTATTTGCTTATATTACATTATTGATTATTTAAATTGTGTTTCTTAAATAAATATTAACTTATCCAACAGAGTGATATTTTTTCGGTGTCGTTACTGAATTTATTGACTATAAATAAAATACGTTTTTTGAAACTGGCATAATAATACTTTGTAATCCGTGTTATAAATTAATTGATGTAGATGGAGCATGTTTTGATTAAACAATACATTTGATTAACAAATTTGATTAACACTGATTGATATTTTAAATTAAATTTTGAAACAATTTGTACTTAAAATTTTATACTTAAAATACCCTTCCATGGGATAACCCAATATTTTACAATTATTTATAAAATGAAAAAAAGTTTAATTATTTAACTATATAATGAAATTGCAATACATTAAAGTTATTCAGAAATTTTTGTGCAGTTTCTGATATATCCTTTATATTTTATAAAGTATAAACCGCAAACAACAATTCTAAAATCCCACAAATTAATAATATAGAAGGCTACAATAAAACAGCCTGTAAATCATTATGTGCATATAAATAAGCCTATAAAATGCATAAAACCAGAATGATTTTTTATAATTATCAAGAAAATTCTTATTTATTAAATGTATTAATCAATTTAGGCTTAATTAGTTGATGCAAATGGAGCCTTGTTTTGATCAAGTTGCTGAAACAATTGGTGATTGTGACCTTTTAAAAATTTTATTACTTAAAAGATCATTCCATATTGGATAACTCAATATTTTACACTTTTTGGAACAGTATAAAAAAATGTAATTATTTAACTATATAATATAATTGCAATAAATATAAGCTATATATAAATTTTTGTGCAGTTTCTGATATATACCTTATATTTTATAAAGTATACAGCTAGCAACTATTCTAAAGTTCCACAAGTTAATAATATAGAAACTACAATAAAACAGCATATAAATCAATATATACGTATAAATAAGCATATAAAATGAATAAAATTAGAATGATCTTTCATACTTATCAATAAAAATTTGTATTTATTAAATGTATAAATAAATTTAGGCATAATTAATTGATGTAAATGAAGCCTTTTTTTATTAAATTGCTGAAACTATTGGTGATTGTGACCTTTTAAAAACATTATACTTAAAAGATTATTCCATATAGGACAACCCAATATTTTACACATATTGGAATAGTATCAAACGAAAAAAAGTTGTAACTATATAATAAAATTGCAATAAATTGAAGTTGTTTAAAATTTTTGTGCAGTTTCTGATTTATATACTTTATATTTTATAAAGTATACCCGCAAACAACAATTCTAAAGTCACAAAAATTATTAATGCAGACAACTACAATAAAACAGCCTATAAATCCATATAAGCATATAAATAAGCCTAGAATTAGAATGATATTTTATAATTATCAATAAAAATCTTTATTTATTAAATGTATCAATCCATTTTGGCATATACTATCTGCTTTCTGAACTCTTGGTACTAGACAACGCTCATAACAATCTATCATTTATTATGAGAAAGGATCAAAATTATATGAACATTTATTTTGGCATTTATTCAGCGAGTCTTCTCTGCCAGTCCATTCGCCAGATGGCGCTGGCGTCGCTTGATGAGGAAAGCAATGGAAGAAAGGAAATTGATTTTTTTTTTTTTTTCCTTACCTTGGCTGTCTGCTGGAATGACATCTGGACTTTCTATTGTAGAATCAATGGATTCTTCTTTGTAATTCTGGATTGGGAGCTCGCACCTGTCATGGTAATGAAGAGAAACTGGTCACAATTTATCTGGTCTTTGTTGCACACACAGGATAAAGATACAACAGTAAAATAAAGGGACTTATTAAGTAATTGGTGCTTTACGCATGTAAATAATATGGTCATATGCTACAAGTGCATTCGTTGTGCCTGTTATTGTGACAACTTAATTAATTATATCGAGATATATTTCTACATTACTGTTGCTTTTATTTTCACTCAATTATGATTCTAAGCAGATGTGCAAAGTTGAAAATCAGATTTAAAAATAGAAGTTAGATATAGAGCGTATTAAATATTTATATATATATAAGTATATAACCATGTTAGTCTGCAATAAAGTTCCTTTAATATACTATAGCATAACTATTATATAATTCTTACAATTCATTGTTGTCTAAATGACAAATTATGTGTTCATCTTTAATCTGATATTTATATTTGAAAATAATATTAATACATTTTTAATTTTGGCATGTTCTATGTTTTAGAAATTTTTTTATTTATTTAAAAGTTTTGCTGGTCCAGAAACATTAGAAAACTGGAATATTAAAAATTCAGATATTGTTATATATAATTTGAAATTTTGCATCTATTCCTGCCAATGTTTTGCAAAAAAATGTATATATAGATGCATTGTTAGGCTCATAATTACAATTTCTTATTTTACTAACAATAAAAAACTTTACAAATATGACATATCTTAATTTAATTCTTCAATATCTTGCATAATTATATTTTTATTTATGCCTTTTCTTGTTTCTTATAACAAACTTTTACACTGAAGTATGTATTTTATTGAAATTCTTATTTAATTATTAATGTATAATTATCCCAATTTCAATGTTCGATTGACAGACAATTTTCAAATCGAATAATATATTTAATAAAAAAAATTTAATTCTCATGTACTTACGATTTAATTTTAAAATCATCAGTATTATTTTTTACAATATATTTCTTACAACATGGAAAAAAAAAATATTGCTATGTACTATGTTTGTGGCCAATATGGGAAAAGATAAAGTTAAGATGGGACCAAAACCAAACTATAAGTTGCATGTTAGAATTTAAGATCTATTTAGCATGTTAGAATTAATATTTAATATATTAAAAAAACGTTGTGTAAAACAAAGATAAATTATATATTTCCTCATTGTGATAAAATAAATAAAAGTGATGGTGTAAAATGAAGTTAACGGAGCCTGACAGGAATTTATAATGGAATCTCTACTTTAGAAAATTTAAAATCATTATCACTTACACAAAAGAAAATTACTGACGCATGTTAGAAACTTACTACAAATTGAATTTATGAAGTTTATTTTCAACTCTTCTAATTGTTCCCAGATATATGTATATATATATAAATGATATGTATATATATATATATATATATATATATATATGGTGATAGTGTTCAATTTAAATTCGTTTTCATAATGAACTGATTAAATTTTTATTATATATCTCTTGAAGGTTATAAATATTCTAAGTGGATATGATATTACAAATATTTGTAGTTTTTTCGAATAAATATAAATAACTAAGGCAAAACCCAAAACTAATAACAGTATATTAAAATTTAAAATCTTAAAATATAATAACAAAATAATTGGATAAAATTTTTGTACTTTTATCTTTAACAGTTAATGTTTTTGTAAGTTTGTATCTTGGAACAAACTTATAAAATAATTTTTACTTTTGTATTTAAATGAGAATATAAAGATAAAAGAAAAAGAAAAAAAGAACTAAAAGAAAAAAAATAGGAAAAGATATATTTAAACAAAATGTACTTACTTTTCTTGTTTTGTTTCCTCGAATCTGAAATAGAAAAACAAACACATAAATTCATTTTATCATCATCATTAATAAAGACAGAAAACAAAAATACAAAATAACTGTAAAAACACATTTTTTATAATCAAAACTTTCCGGTAAAACAGTCGACTCTATTAATTTCGATAATGTTTCAAATGCAAAACGTAAAATTCATTTATAATTTTTGTTAATGTGAGTTCAAATTTATGTATACATTTATTATTACTGCATTCGTCCAAATTATCAGTAAATAAGAAACATATTAATAACCCCCATTAAATACTGCACCACACAGCTTTTAAAAGCTGATGCTGAGGCCAAACGATATTTATTTAAATAGCAGACTATAATTGAATTTAATGTCTTTTGGAATGAATTAATATATAATATCGTTTTTCTTTTCGGTAAAGAGTACTTTAAAACAAATGAAAATTGCAATTAATTTGCAACTTAAGGATAATAATGTGTAGAAATTTTACTGGATGTATTTGAGAGCTTGAATTTTTAGAAAAGTATCTCTTTTAAGTCATTTTATAATTGCGAAAACCATTAAAGCATAATGTTATCTTTAAAATAACAATAATTAAGTAATTTGAAATAATACTGCATATAAAATAAAACATAACATAGTAATAAAGTCATGTTATCCTAAAAGGAAAAGATAAATAACACTGTAATATGACCATTTCTATAAATATTTGTTGTAATGTTAATTACAGGATTAAATAGCATAAAAATACTCTGTAACAAAATAATTAACCAAAAATCTTTACAAATGTCTTTATCAAAAATATTATTAAATTAATTTAACTTAATAACATCAAATTACTCTGATAGGGCTGTGATTTTACATAATAAAAATTGAATATTAGTAATCTAAAACGGGCATTAAAATTGTTTTATTTAAAAAGACTTACATATTTATATGCATGCAAATTAATTGGGGTATTTTTTATATTAGATAAAATAATATAATTATAAGAAAGAAAGTAAAAATATTTAATGATTAGATGGAATTAAAGTTATCTATTAATCTGTATATTTAACTAATCAATTTTTTTCCCTTATCTGTAAAAGTACGTATAAACAAAGCTCTTTTTTAATTAGTTTTTTAATACGACATTACAATCATTAGCAAAAAGTGTTCAATTAGAAAAAAATAGCCATTTCCATTTATATATTAGAGATAATGCAGTGTAATTTATTAATCTATTTTTTATTATATTGTCTTGTCTATATGTTTTTTATATTTAATTTTGCATATCTTTATATTTTTGTATATCTGTATTAGTTTGGAGATTACAAAAAAGTCAATTTTTTATCATAAAAAAAAGAATTAATTTTGAAAAGACATAAATTAATTAGGAATCTTTATAAGACGATTAAATTCAATACAGCTTCATATTTATAAAAAAACTCATACTGTATCGTTTAATAACTGTAGTTTAAATACTTCTAGCAAATTTATTTTTATGCAACTTCAATTATACATCTTGTAAAAAAATTTTTTTTTGTACCATTAAAATATGTGGCATATTTTGTGAAATAGTTTATTTTTTAAAGTAATTTTTTTCTATTTAAAAAACAAAATTTTTATGCATACATGTTTAATTTATATATAGTTTGAATATTTTAATCATTAGCATTTTTTAAAGGCCTGTTACTGATTTTTGCAAAAATAATTACTTAATTCATTTTTAAATTAACAATTTTAATTAACAAATCATAAAAATATATTATTTCTTTACATTTAAGTTTAATTATTTATATTTTAAAAATATAATATTTCTCTCATACTAATAACTAATTCTCATTATTTTTTCTGATATATATTTTATTTAATAAAAATAGTATAAAATTAGCCAAGAATATCATCAATTTTTATGAAAGCTTTTAGAATTGATTTATAAATTGTATTCGTTAAATTATTGTTTAATTTAACTAAATTAAACTAAATAAATTTGCTTCTTATATTTGTAATAGAATAATAATTTTTCTTTACAAATTATTCTAAATGCATTATAACAAGCCAAAAATTACTTACAATTTATGAAACATTTTAAAATAATTCAATAAATTAAAACAACACATGTGCAGAAATTTCTGTTTTAAAGATAATCATAGCTCACATTTCCCACTTAAAAGAGTTATAGCTTAAGTTTAAAAAATTTTAAACCACATTAGAAAAATATTAAGATAATACTAATAATAATACATTAAGATTTAAAAGTAAAATTAAAAATTAAAATGCCATTAGAAGTTTTTCTTAAAAAAAAAATTAATTACTTTCCATTTAAATTAATTTCCATTTAATTAATTTTATTTCACTAAATGAATTACTTCCCCACTACTTAACATTTAAAATTAATTAATTATATTCATTTTTTAAAAAAATAATATAAACAAATTTAAACAAAATAATTTATTCAATTGTATTTTAACAATTTAGAAAAACGATTATGTTTTTATATTTAAGAATTTTTTTGATATTTTAAGAAATCCTTCATATTTATAAGAAAAAAAGGTTTTCTTTCGGATTTATAAAAATTGGTAAATCATTAGACAAAAATTTATATAGTTTATAATATATAAATAAAAGCTGATGACAATAATATATTATGCAACTGATATTATATATATAATTGTATAATTGAGCCAATATAAATTAACTCAATATATATAAGAAAAATAATTTTTTTCTAATGCAGCTATGCAGCTTTCTAATAATGCTATAATACTTAGACAGTTGTCTTTGATGCCTTATGGCAAGCGCTGCACCGACGTTACTCACTTAGCACTACAAAGGCGGTGCGTGTAGCTTGAAGATAAGTTACGGACGTGGAGTAAAATACCCCCGCAAAGCTCTACGATCACGTTAGACCGGAATCTACGGTTTAAAGGGGATTCCGAACTACTGCAAACATCCATGGCACCGCCGGGACTCGAACCCGCGACTTGTGGTACCGAGTGGCAGAGCGTTAGCCACTCGGCCATCAGGACAACAAGATATTATTTTAAATACAAATATAAAATAATTTCAACTGAAGTAAGTCGTATTCTTTAGCATATATATATATATATATATATGCTAAAGAATACGACTTACTCAGTTGAAATTATTTTATATTTGTATTTAAAATAATACGGCAATAATAATAATGATTTAAGTATAAAATTCTTATCTTGTAGAAAATAAATGGGACATTCTAACGCTTGTAAAATACTTTTAACTATATAGTTATATATAATAGTAATGAAAATATAATGTAAAATATAAAACTGAAAGACTAAAATTATTATTACATCCACTCCATCTATTATCTCACTTCCAAAGACTATAATAAATAAAAGTACAACGTTACTTAAAATGTATGGATAAACGTAAAACATACAAGAACTACATTAGCTCAAGAAAAACGTTTTTTTCCTTCAATGATTATATTAACAACATTATGTGAACAATAAATATGAATTTACAAGCTGATTACAGCACTATCAGTGTAAACATTATTCATTATTTCTTTGAATACGATAAAAACCAAACAGAAAACTGTATTAGATGTGGAATATCTTTTGAAATAAATTTTTCGACAAAATTTGATTATGAAATAAATAAATTGTATCCTTGGAAATTGAATTTATCCCAGTAGGATATAATTTTTTTTATCACTTCCTTATGAAGCGAGACAAATAAAGTTTATATTTTGATATTTCTGAGAAAATTTCTTAAAGAATAAATGCTTTTGATATAAAAAAAAGAACAGATTACCTTCGGTTAGAAGCGAAAATATGGCAGCTCTGGTGCTCGAAGTAATGAAAATATATAATAAAAATAATTGAATCTAGGAAACAGCAGATTACGAATATGAAGCTTTTTTTATTTATTTTGAAAATATGCAGGTTTAATTATTTTTATTGTGTAATGATTTGAGAATAAATATATGTGTCTAATTATTATTCTTTCATTTTTAATTCATGAATAATTATTTATCTAAATATTTTGTTAAATATGAATAGCATTTTATAAAAAAAATTTAATAAAGATTTTAAAAAATAATTAATTGTTTACAAATGATATTCGTAAAAAATTGCTGATTGAATCATGTTAAAAAAAGAAATTTTCATAATGTTTTTTAAAAAGGATCTTAATATGATAGATAAATTATTTATCAAGAAAAATTTAGCTTTATTTGTTTAAAAAAAATATTCTTAAAATTGAATAATGTTTTCCAATTATATATTTGATTCAGTGAAAATCCAGTAATTATTCCTACTTATTATAGTTTGTTTACAAAATATACTTTTATTATGCAATATAGTCGATGGTTATTATTTATATAGCTTGAGAAAAATTAATTTTAACTGGAAAATAAAGAAATATCAACAGTTAGCATTGCATTAAACCCTATTCATGGAATTGTTAAACAAAATAAAACTTTATGTTATTGAAAATATATGGGACATTCTAATGTTTGTAAATTATTTTTTAACGTTATATATAATAGTTATGAAAATATAATATTAAATATAAAACTGAAATTATTATTTCCTCCACACTATTCAAAGATTATAATAAATAAAAATACAACATTAGTTAAAATGTATGGATAAACACAAAGCATTCAAGAACTACATTAACTAAAAAAAAAACGATTTTTTCTATCCATTGTTATTTTTGCTATCCATTTTTTTTATCCCACCGTTATTATAATCAACAACAATATGTACACAATAAATATGAATTTACAAGCTGATTACAGCAATATCAGTGTAAAGATTATTCATTGTTTCTTTGA
The DNA here is from genome assembly GCA_021605095.1 of Caerostris extrusa. Classification (NCBI taxonomy): domain Eukaryota; kingdom Metazoa; phylum Arthropoda; class Arachnida; order Araneae; family Araneidae; genus Caerostris; species Caerostris extrusa. The sequence continues at coordinate 22,866 of BPLR01017960.1, read as the reverse complement.
ATACGATAAAAATCAAACCGAAAACTGTGCAATATCTTTTGACATAAATTTCTCGACAAAAATTTGATTATAAAAGAAATAAATTGTATCCTTGAAATTGGATTTATCCCAGTAGGATACAATTTTTTTTTTTTATGCCTTTATGAAGCGAGACAAATAAAGCTTATATTTTGATATTTCTGAGAAAATTCCTTAAAGAATAAATGCTTTTGATAAAAAAGAACAGATTACCTTCGGTTAGTTGCGAAAATATGACAGCTCTGGTACTCGAAGTAATGAAAATTTATAATAAAAATAATTGAATCTAGGGAGCAGCTGATTACGAATATGAAGATTTTTATTTATTTATTTTGAAAGTATGCCGGTGTAATTATTCTGATTTTGTAATGACTTGAGAATAAATATATCTCTCTATTTATTTTTCTTTCAGTGTTTTTTGATGAGTGAAGAGTTATTTATCTAAATATTTCATTAAATAGGAATATAATTTTATAAAAAATGTAATAAACACTTAAAAATTAATTAATTCTTTACAAATAATGTTCTTAAAAATTGCTCATTTAATTATGAGAAAAAGAAATTCCATAATGTTTAAAAAAATATTCTTAATACAAAACATAAATTATTTATGAAAAAAATATATTTCCTTTTTTTAAATAACTAAAATACATTCTAGAAATCAAATTATGTTTTTAATTACATTTTTGATTCAGTGAAAATCCAGTAATTATTCCTATTTATTATATTTTGTTTAAAAAAATTTTTTATTACAAAATACAGTATATTATTATTATGTATGAACTTGAAGAAATTTCCTTCCATTCTTTTTTTTTCAAATTTTATGTTGTCTATTAATAGAATTCATAATGTTAAAATTCAGTACTTATTTAACATGAAATTGATATACTTTTTTAAAAAATATAAATTTTTTTCTGTACATAACAGGTGGGCAGCAATTCATCACTAGATTAAATTATTATTAAATAATAGATAGATTATTATTAAATAATAAATCTATTATTAGAAAAATATGTAATAATAACCAATTCACCACAGAAAAGAGTTATGTAACAATAATCAATCCAGCATAATCAATTCACACTCAGTAAATTTATAACAATAATAAATTCGCCACTAAAGGAATTATATAATATTAATCAATCCATCATCAGAAAGGTTTATGCAATAATAACAATTCAACACTAGAAATAATTATGAATTAAAAACAATTTTACATAAATATTACATAAAGCAGGTAATTTGTGTTACATTTTTATTTTTAAACAAAAACTTTATTTAGTTTATAGTTTTTATTCTTTGATTTTACGAACACTAAATAATTCATAAGCAATTGAGTGAATAAGATTATAAGTTTCAGAAATTATTCATAATAATAACTTTCTTTTTTTTATATATATTTTTGTTTGTTTCAAACATTCTATTATATAGCTATCTAACTAATTTTTAATTATTATTTTTATATTTTATGCTAAAAAAAAAAAAATATTTTTTGTTTATTTCTGTTGTTGATATCTCGATATGGTTTGATCAATTAAATTTAAAAAGAAAATCCTAAAATCACTTTTTTATGTACAAAAATTCTAGCCCGTCAGCATTAATATTTTTTTATGTAAAATTTTTATTAAATTTATTATTATTTTTTATTAATTTTTATGTTAATGATTAAAATTTAGCAATTTATTTTTAGCAATTAAAAAACTTTAAAAATTACTTGTTTCAATTGTAATTTTATTATTTTTCTATAGATAATTTATTTTTAAAAAATTCTATGAATATGTTTGCTGTATAAAAATATAACCAAGAACAAAGCTAATTCATAAAATGTTACATTAAGTTTTTTAATGATGAAATATGTCAGAATATTTTTTACAGTAAATTCCCATGCACTTTTGCTGCTGTTTTTTAATTAAATTTACTATAGTTAAAACAATACCATATCATTAAAAAGAACATACAGAAAAATTTATTCGTCAAGTAAAATATTTTTTTAGTTAATTAACCACAACTGTAACAAATGTACAAAATTGTAATATTACCGTCATAACCAAAAATTATTACTCCGGCAGTCATAAAAATAAATTTTTGGCTATTTCTGTCTGATTTTTTTTTTTTTTTGTTCTACCTCTTTTTTACCATATTTTGTAACTGACGAATAAAAAGTTTGGATGAACTAAATTTCCGGCAAAGGACATTATAAAGTAACAAATTTATATTTTTATCCCTGAATAAAAAATAAAAAAAAAAACGATCGATAGAACATATAAAGTTTGGTATTCCAAATCTACATTGAACATTTTTCGAATTCCAAGATAAGACATGGCAGTTCCAGCAAAATTCTCTGCGGTACCGGCAAAAAGCATCAAACACAACTTCAATTTCATATTCAAAAGCGAAACGCATATGAATATCTTTTTTTTTTTTATTCCTTCTTTCTTTTGCTAAAACTTCTGATCGATGTGGTTTGAGACGAAACCGGAAAAAAAAAGAGGAGAAAAAAACCAACGGTGGTAAAAGGCAGATACAAATTGCACTTCATCGAAAAAACTGCTGTTGCGAATATGAAACCTATTTTATTGGATACACACGAGTTTTCCTATCTAACGTATGCATAACAGAGCCACGGCCATATTGTTTTTTTCTTCATCTTGAACTTAGGTTGTGTGGTTATTTTGGTATTGTTAGCGTTGTATTACTTTTTGATGGTGTTTTTTTTATAAAAAATAAAGCAAATTGATGACAAAAAAACGTGAGATATGGGAAAAGAGGCTTTATAATATATTTCAATAATATATTGATGAAATATCTCTGCAATTTACATTATGACGAATGGCAACAGACATAGAAACGAATGAAATTACAGCGGGTGAAATTAGCAGATGAAAATTTCGCCCTCTCGGGTCTTTTTTTTTTTTATTTTTTATTTTATTTTTAAGGAATAAGAATGAAAATTTATAATTCCATATCATTAATGTAGATAAGGAAAAAAGTATTTTAAATATATTTCAATATTATATTCAACAAATATCTCCGTAATTTCCATTATGACGAATGGCAACATACATGGAAACGAATGAAAGTGCAGCAGGTGAAATTAGTCTCTGGAAATTTTATCTGCTCGAGTCGAATTTTTTTTTTTTAAAGAAAGAAGAATAACAATTTAGAATTCTAAATCATTAAAATAAATAAAAAATTGCATGAACCACTAGATAATAATAAAAAAATAGCAGGAATCAATTTCAAGAATGAAATAAATTCATTTCAAAAATTGAATTTTCCCAACAAATTTGTGGGAAATACAAAAAGAAAGAACAAATCCATAAAAAGAAAAAAATTGGTTTTCAGATCTCACAACCAAATATTCCAATATGTTTAAAGAGTTTAAAATGAATTATATTTTTTAACTAGATAATACAACTTTTTCTGGCTTCTCAAATATGAAGTGACAAAAATGAATAAATTTAAAAATGAATTTGTGACAGTGAAATTGTCACAAATTCATTGTCACATAAAGTCTTTTTTTCATAAATCCATTGTGCTGTTTAAATTTTTGTTGTCTTACTTTATGATTTTCAGTTTTCGCAACATATTTTTGTAATTGTTGTTACATTGCAATTTCAAGGATTCTTTTGTTTTTTAGAGTATTATATAGGATAAAAACTCCATTGGTTCGTGCTTTTGTTCGTTTTTGAAGAATAGATATACGTATTTGTATACGTATAGTATTTGTATACAAATTTGTGTTTATTTAAATTGTATCCTTCGAAACAAGAATGTTTGCTGTAGCAATTGAGAAAAAAATCATGTAAATCATGCATAAAATGATATATGTTCACACATAATTGAATACTTATTTTTTTTTTGTTTTTGTATTGAAAGCATTGAAATAAAATAAATTTTTGTTATTATTTTATGAAATAACTGGTATTGTCTGTGTAGCAAACTGTATTTTCTTTTTAGAATAACAATAACAATAAATTTGTTTTTAAAAGAATGGATAAAAATTATTAGTTAACTATTGGCAAATAAACAATTTTTTTGAATATTTATTTTAAATAATAGCTTACAGAACACTGGAATCCTTGAAGATATTTACAAAATAAGGCTTTTTAAAAATTATTCGAATAAAAATATTCATTAAAGTTAAATAAACGGATTAAAAATGTCTTTCACTACTTTAAATCAATTATTTTAACAGTTAGTTTGTTAAAAAACTGAAGGTTTGCTGGTTAACAAACTAAATGTTTTAGTGGAATATGTTAACTTTCTAATCTTATTCTTTGTTAGTAACTCAAGAAATTATTAAATATTTTTATATGCAAAATAAGATTTTACAACCCAATACTGGAAATTATGAAAGAAAAATATTCATTTCTAACAATTGTTAAGTTTCCAGTAACACCAGAATTCTGAAATCATCAAAAGGAAACAACAATCTGTTGAAATTTTCTGCTCTCGTGGCCTTGGGAGAAGCGAATCGATAATTAATTCATTTTGGCCCAAATTAAAACCAGGAATTTCAACTCCAATAAAGGAGATTAATTAATGGATTCCTTTTGAAGCGTCAAATTGAATTTGAATATAAGAATTATGTAGGATAAAAACTTCATTGATTCTTGCTTCTTCATTCACTTTTGAAATATTGATTGAAGTATTTGAATATGTATTGTAAATGTATAGTATTTGTATATATTTGGGGTTATTGTATCATTGAAAACGATAATGTTTGCTGTAGCAATTGTGAAAAAAAAAATCATGTAAATCATATATCAAATCAAATATTGTCATACATAATTAATATTTTGAAAAAAAAAAAATACTCGGCACTGAAAGGATTGAGATAAAATAAATACTTTATTATTATTTTATAAAATAACTAGTATCGTCTACTTAGCAAATAATTTTTCTTTTAAAATAACACAAACAATCAATTTGTTTTTTTTGTTTTTTGTATTGTTTAAATGTATAAAAAGTGATTAACAAATGGCAAAAATAATGAGAAAATACTTAATAATCAAAAGGATTTTAAATATATTTGAATAAAAATTTTTTTATCAAAGTAATCAAACGGAATAAAATGCCATTTTTAAATAAATTATTTTAACAGTTTAACAAAGGAATATTTAAAGCATTCAGTTTAACTTTCTAATCCTATCCTTTTGTTATAATAAGTCAAGAATTTATTAAATATTTTTGTGCATAAAACAAGATTTCACAACCCAATACTAGAAATTATGAAAAGGAATATTCATTTCTAGCAATTATTAGTTTCCTGTAACACCAGAATTCTGAAATCATCAAAGGAAACAACAATCGGTTGAAATTTTCCGCTCTCGTGGCCTTGGGAGAAGCGAATCGATAACTAATTCATTTTGGCCCTAAATTAAAACCAGGAATTTCAACTCCAATAAAGGAGATTAATTAATGGATTCCTTTTGAAATGTCAAACGTCGTTAATGCGAAATTGCCATCATCGAAATACACGTTCATTTTATTTTAGGAACACATTAAAATATTACTTTTCAGAAGATTATTATTTTTTTTTTATTTATTGATGTCTTGAACTCCATAATCCGTTTTCCTAGTTTATCAATTATTTTCTGTTATGAGTTTTTTAATGAGTTATAGAGAATATTATTATTTTCTCTCCAATAAACTGGAAGTAGTCTTTTTTTTTCTTTTTAATAAAATAATGCGAGAGCATATTAAATTCAATAGCCATTACAAATATTCTGAATAAAATAAATGATAATTTGATTTTCTCCAAATTATGTTTGATGCTTTTTTTTTTTAATGAAAATGAAATGAAAAGCGTTAATGTTTTCTGAATTAAAAAAATTGGGAATTTATTTATCAAGTAATATTATTTATTAAATATCTGAAATACATTATATTTTATTCATTACGTTGTATTATAATTATTGTAATTATATTATAATTACTTCTATTCATATTATATTCATCACATAGATTTCATTACTAAAATTCACTATATTGCAGATTGTATTAAATATTATGAGCTGGAAATGTTACAAAATCGGTATGAAAGTATAGATGTTATAGGAAATATATGTTATAAATGTTTATAAAGTGATTATGTAGCATCTTTATTATGACACGTTGGCAAGAACCCCCCCCCACACACACACCTGTGACGTTCAAGAGAAATGAATGTTGAAGAGAAATGAGAAATTGACCTTCAGACTGTTATCCAGGAGGTTGCATATTTTGAGCAAACCTGCGCCTTAGCCGAGTATCGATTGAAAGTGGAGTCTTTCCACGAAACTCTAATTATCTGTCTTATACTTTAAATTGTGTGTTAAATATTGCATGTGCCTAATTGTATATGTATGGTGTTGGTGCGTGTGTAAATACAATTGTGAGTTCTCAAACTTGTATCTCAAGCATTTCAACTAACCACATCCATTACAATTATTAATATGAATTAAAAATAAACGCTTTAAAAAAGATGGAAAATTAAAACTAGATAGAAAAATTATTTCAATACTTACACAAAAATTAATTAAACAAAAATAAAAATTAATATTATAAAAAATAATAATAATTAATTAATTAATCCAAAAAAATGAATATACTTTTAATTTTAACGCCTAATTACAAATATTCAAATACTTTTTTTATTTGACTGAGTTGTTAAGTGTAATTTTCTTTTCTTTAAAAATCAGTAAAAATATTACTAAAATAAATTTTTTTTTTTTTTTGTCTTTATTGAGAAATTTGTACGATAATAGTTTTTAAATTTTGTAATAATTTTGTCTTTTGTGATCTTTTATATCAAAAAAAGTAATTAAAGTTCAAAATAAAATTAAGCGAAATTTAATTATATAAATCCTTTACAATATCATTTTAAAAAAATTTACATTTGTTTTAAAAATAATCAGGTTTTAATCTTAACTTAAATTTCCCAATAGGCATTTTTTAATGTAATTTTATACGATTTATCAGAGTTAAGTAAAGTCACTCTGAAATTTATGTACTGATACATTAAAATTTAGAATAAATAACATAATAAAAAAAAAAAAAGTAAAATAAAACACACCTTAGGATATTAAAGCAAATTTTTATTAAGTAATATTTTTGTGAGAATAATAAATGATTTATTTTATTTGCATTCATTTTTGTATCAAACAAAAATTAAAACAAAATGTATGTGAACCATGTTTCCTGAAACTAAATTTATAACATACAAGGCTAAAGAATAAGAATAATAAAAACCATGTTAAATCCTTTGTTTAGTGATTTATACCAATCAAATTAAAGGAAAACTCTTTTAACAATTCTAATTAAATTATCTATAACTCAACTATACATTTAAAGAACATATTTAAAAAGATTTTACGATAGAAATTGTTAACATAGTTTCTTTTGGGATAACGAAAAATGTAGCATATTTAACCCAATTCCATTCTTATTAGATTATTTGAAGATGGCATTTCTTTTTTGTAATTGATTCCCAAGTCCCTAATAGAGAAGGAATGTTATTGTTACAAAATGACTCCTTTATACAGAATAAAATATTTCCTAGAAAGATCTTAATTAGTGACTGCTTAGTTTTAGTTGCTACCTAGTTTATACTTAATTTTTTTTTTTTTTGTAGAGAAACGTATTCTTAGATAGATATATTTAAGCAATTTTTGCAATTTTTTACGGAATTTCTGGATATAAGATTAATTTTCAATAGCATTTAAAAAAATGGACAATTTAGTCTTAATTTATTTTTAATTTAAATCATTGTTAAAATAGCATATCACTGAGTTTTATAATATTAAATCTGTAACTGTTTTCAGTGATAACTGATATTGATTAAAATTTGTAATTAACAAAAGCAGGGAAATAAAATCATAAAAAAATACGAATTAGATACAAAATTGCAATATATTTAACCAAAATTACTAATTTTCAGCAATCATAATGAAAAAACGACACAAACTTGATTGAAACTATTATTTAGAAACAAAACTTATACACGATTCACAAAAAAAGTTTCCAAAAATTCTTAACAATTAATTCTGAAAAATTCTTAACAATTAATTCTTTATTAAAAAAATCTTAACAATTAATTCTTCATTAAAAATAATTAAATTTAGCAATTAATACTTCATTAAAAACATTTTTAACAATTAATTCATTAGTAAAACATTCTTAACAATTAATTCTCAATTAAAAAGTGCTTAACAATTAATTCTTTATTAAAGAATTCTTAAATACTTCGTTAAAAAACTTAACAATTAATTATCTAATAAGAATTTCCTAGTCGAATTTCCTAGTCAAGAATTTCCTAGTCGAAGAGGCAAGAAAATTGGAATGAAAATTTTCATGTCTATGCAGTAGATAAACATAACAATTTTCTAGGTCAGAAAAGCCTTTCAATTTTCTCGAAAAAAAGTGTGTTTATTACCAGGTGATGTTCCTTCAAACCTGTGGCATCAAAATGTCAGCGTATTGCAGCAGTTTTTCAATAATGAAGCCTGATAAATGCTGAATCCATGGTCTCTCACGTTTTAATTATGAATGATTTCAACTGGCAAATAGAGCTGACTTCAGTGGCATTAAATGACAACTACCAAGATCTGACATTTGTAAAGCACATTGTGTATCATTTTCTAAATGAATTTAATAATAAGAAATTTTAATAATATCTAATTTCTATGTGTTTCCTAATTTCCACAATGCTTTAGAATCAACATTTATTTCCTGGCATTGGATTTTTTCAGCTGTATTGAAATTTTTATAAGGCAAAAACCTTGCCAATAACTTTGAATATGACAGAATATATTTATAAGCCAAAAAACAGATTAACATTGAGTATGATGGCTTAATATTTTCAACTTCACTTCCAATAATAAAACGTGTGGATGCCCTTAGATATATATAAATTTCACCACAAAAATATCCAAGGAAAAATATTCAGGTTTGAATATAGCATGCTTGACCGCACCTCACACAATTTCACAACGACAAACAACTCCCCTTTAAAATCACAATAGACAGAGAAATAGTTAAAGTTTATAACCGCGCATATTTCTTTTTATGCATGGCGTTATCTTTTTTTCTTTCTTTTGTTAAGATTTAAAGGGTTTCAGAGCTCTACTTATTTATGCATATCCCACTTCTCTTTGCATCACCCGGGCATCTCCAGAGTACAGTTTGCGGAAAGAAATGGTTTAGAAATAACAAATTTTCACCTTATACCTTTTCTATTGTGGATCTGTGACTCTTTCTTCACAGCCCAGGGAGAGAGAGAGTTGTGGTTTAAGTACCTGTTTTATTATTCTGGGAACAGATGTTGTTTATTTTTCCGGCCCATGTTGCATAAAGTGAATGAAAACAGAGAGGATGAAGTCAGATTAAGATATCGAGGAAAAAAAAAAGAGAGATAAAATAGAATGTATATGTATTCCGTGTCGTATTTTGAGATTACTTTTCATTTTGGTTTTATCCAGCTGGAAATAGAGGGTTGAATAGATGTGTAGAAATACATAGTTGATGATTATTAAGAAATAGATGGGTTGAATAGTTGGAATAGATAGGTTGATAATAATTGACAACTACCAGAACCCGACATTTGGAAAATAAATTGCATTTTCTAAATGAATTTACTAATGAGAAATTTTAATAATATCTAATTTCTATGTTTTTCCTATGTTCCAAATGCTTTAGAATAGACATTTAATTCTTGCATTTATGCTTCAGCTGTATTGAAATATAAGGCAAAACATTGCCAATAACTTTGTACATGACAGAATATATTTATAATCCTCAACATATCTGGCAGTGTAGGACTACTGGAGGGATAAAACGGGGCATATATATACAAATTTGACCACAAAATATCCAGTATTCAGGTTTTAATTAAGTCTTGACCGCACACTTCCACACTACTCACCAAGAAAACAGGCCATACCTTCCGGGGAAAATCTCAATAGACAAAAAACAAGCGACAGAGAAACAGTCAAAGTTTATAACCAAGCATATTTCTTTTTATGCATGACGTTATCTTTTTTTTCTTTCTTTTTGTTAAGATTTAAAGGGTTTCAGAGCTCTACTTATTTATGCATATCACTTCTCTTTGCATCACCGGGCATCTCCAGAGTACAGTTTGCGGAAAGAAATGGTTTAGAAATAACAAATTTTCACCTTATACCTTTTCTATTGTGGATCTGTGACTCTTTCTTCACAGCCCAGGGAGAGAGAGTTGTGGTTTAAGTACCTGTTTTATTATTCTGGGAACAGATGTTGTTTATTTTTCCAGCCCATGCTGCATAAAGTGAATGAAAACAGAGAGGATGAAGTCAGATTAAGATATCGAGGGAAAAATGGAGAGATAAAATAGGAATGTATATGTATTCCGTGTCGCATTTTTGAGATTACTTTTCATTTTTGGTTTTATCCAGCTGGAAATAGAGAGGTTGAATAGATGTATAGATGGGTTGATGGTGCGAAATATGGGGACTTTGTTGTCAAATGCTTTATGCATTATTAAGGAAAAAAATAAGAATTAAACATTTTTTGAATATAGAGCATCGTTAATTTATTTATGTTGTATTGTACATGAAACAGCTGGATTACATATAAGTATGTTGTTGTGACTAATCCTCAGTATCTAGCAACGCGGGACAAACTCCATTTCTACTCATGGATGGAGGGAAATTGACAATTTCTTTGTGATGGAGCACCAGTAGGTAATAGTCTGACTTGAATAGTCTGAGTAGTCTGACTTGAATAGTCTTGATTTTTATCTGACTTGAATAGTCTGAGTAGTCTGACTTGAAAAGTCTTGACTTCCAGTATTCTGACTTGAATAGTCTGGATTTTATCTGACTCTGAGTGGCTGAAGATGGTGAGCGGTGCCTTCCGGGGGGATTTCAGCGGGAAACACCTCACATTTGTGTATGGAAGAAAACCCGAAAACTCCTACCATGTAGTCTGACTTACGAGGCAATATGGTGAACATCCCAAGCGCCATAGAGTGTCCTCATTTTTGAAACAGTGTCTACAACGATATCGTCACCAGATTGCATCTCGGCCTAAGGCTCACTAGTGGAGCAAGCGAGTTGAACAAACCTGCAAATATACATTGCGTAAACATTGTATATGTAAAAGTGACCGTATTTTCAATTCAAGTATAGTTTATCTATTTATTTTTTATTATATATTTTTTTTACATAAAGTATTTACAGAATTGATAATTGTTTTAAATTGGTTTGAATAATTGTTTTTTTTTTTTTTAGCAAAATATAATTTCATAACTAACTATAGTATAAGTTTGTGTAATTTGTAATAACGTTTTTAGATCTGATTAACTTTATTTATCATTTAAATATATATCAGTGTTGGACATCCTGACGGTAGATTTGGAAAGTTGGCTTCGAAAATGTACTAGAAAAGACTTTTCTAGGATAAAGCTCGGTAAATTTACAAGCTTTGTTTGTATCTTGCGGTAAAAATATGGCAAAATTCCAAGATAATTCTGAAATTCTTTTGAAGAGGATCTCTGGTTCAGTGATAAAGTATGCAACTAGCATTCAGATTCAAATGATCTTGTAGTTTTATTTTTTTTTGCAGTCGCGGCTTACAAAATTAAATCTCAACATGGTACTCTCCTCATCTGTTTGGGATAGATTCCTTCTCATTGACCCGAATCTAATGATCTTCCCATATTAACCAGATAAAACATTTATCATGCCCTTTTGCGGCATAAACATGAGATTCTTTATTCTGACTTTGTTTGTCGGATATCGAACACCCCCATCCCCAGCCCTCCAGTTCCAGAACCGATGCAACCCAAATGTGAAAAATTAAACGTTGGACAAAAGACCAAAATTATATTAATGATGATATCATTCTTTAATCATATTAAAAAAGTTATATTGTACCTGAATTATTTTGATGGTGCAATTATCTACACCAGCCACATTCTTATTTTTTTAGGCAATATAAATTTTTAAAAATTGTTTATATTTACACTTAAATCAATACAATTTGGAATGACCTTGAAGTATATTCTTAGAAGCAGTATGTAGACTTCCTATCACTCCCTTGGAAATAGAATGTAGGCAAATCGCCTGAAAGCATGACAAACAAAGAATAAATGGTCTTTATTTTCTGTAAGAAACAGTATCTGATGTTCTCATTTCTTTCTTTTTCACTAACGTTTAGTTTTTTTCCCTTTTTTTGAATGTAATTTTTCTTGATAACAATTAGTCATCTTTAGGTTACAAAAATAACTAATTGTTATCAAGATCACCTATCAGCAACCAGCTCCATTTGGATTTGTAGAAAAGCATATTATTACAGCAAAAGGAATGGTCATATTTTATGGTTTTTAAGACAATTGTTAATAATTTGTTCAATCATATATTCTTATAATTAAAAGTTAAATGCCGCAGTCTGTTTATATACGGATCCGCTCCTTTCATAAAAGAACTTACGTAGTTTATATCGCCAAAGGATATATCGCCAAAATATCACTAAATAAATCACATTTTTTTATTTTTATAGTTTACATTTGTTAAGTTTGTGAAAATCAAATCTAATTTAAAATGAAATTAGTTATTCGCTTTATGAAAATGAGTTGTTTCATTTTCGAAATGTTTTATTGTTTGGCTGGTTTGTTGCGTCGTCGCCAAAATAATTACATGTTGGCGAAATATTTGCCCGACTGATAGAAAAGCGCCAAAACGTAGACCAAAAATAATAATAGAATATCATAAATAACGAAAGCTATAGGAATGTTTTTTTTTTTTTTCATTTTGGCTTACAAGTGGATTTTGAAATTTGATAAATGTTTCGAATAAAATACAAACTCTTCGCTTATAAACGAAAATATACGGTACTTATAATTGAATGATGTTATCGTCCTAAAACAGGGTAAGGATCTTATATATGTAAGGATCTTACTGCAATATATAAGGATCATGCTAAGATAGTGAAATTGGATATTTATTTACAGATTGAACAAAAGCTAATGGAATATCCTAAAATTCATAGAAAAGGAACTATCGTACGAAAATTTGTTATGTATGCATATGGACAATTTAGCATAAAAATATTTCTTTTGGTTGTGTCAATATGTGACCCTTTACAATGATATACATATATATTATACAAATTATATAACCTTTATAAGAAATCTATACAATGCTCAATTACAATGTAATACTATTATATACCGCTATCCTTAAAGCATTAAATTTTACACGCACATCTACATGTTGTAGTTCTTTGAATCCTTTTGATGATTCACTTATAAAGCTTAGCTGCATGGTTTCCGCGATCGCCGGAAGTCATAATCAGAAATGTTTGATTTTTTGTCGGACTTTTCTCGCAAAAATGTCTAATTGATGTTTCGGCTGTATTCTAACAACTTTGTGCAATTAAAAGATACTGTCAGTGAAGTGAATCACTATAAACGGCGAATCACTGGCATGGTTACACGATTAATGAATAATTTCTTGTATTGGTGAATATATTTAATTCTTGGAGGGATAAAACAGTGTGTGTTCACTTGTATATATATTTCTGTTGTTAAATGTTACTTGATAATGCCATTTTATTGATCAACGTTGATTTTTTAAACTGCCATCCGATGAGTAGGAAGATGATTTAGAGCCACCTATCGTTACTAAGATATCATGACATTGATTTTGGTGAATCGTTCAATGCTTATAAACTTTTATCAAAAGTTTATGGCATTTGGTTCCCAAATATTTATTCATTACAAGCAACATAAAACGTTGTAAAAATCTTTCGGTCAATTTTTAAAAAGAAGCCACTCATATATATATATACACTATCTGAAAAAAGTGACGGGTCACCCCTCGAAAAGTAGAAAAGTCGACAATGCAACTAACACATGTGCAATAATAGGTATCACGTGTCATATGCCTATAAATACTCTGTGGAGTCGACTACAAGATGCCGCCACGGGAAGAGTTGTATGAGTTCATGCGTGTTGGTTGGGTTGCATCTTTCAGGTGTCAATTAGGAAGATATCCCGTCTCCGTAACTGCTCAAAATCAACTGTAGCACGTGTTGTGTGTCATTACAAGACTGAGGGACACTGTCAGAAGAGTTGTCTAATACTACTAAAGCGCCAAATGTGGACGACCTACAGTTCTCACCAGCAGGGACCGGCCAAGGTGCTCGGCAGGAGATTCGAAGTAACCCGTCAAACATCCATGGATAACATCGCTAATGAGTTTAGACAAGCCACAGGTGTTGCCGTTTCGACTAAGACTCTTCGTATCGAGACCCATACGTTAGGACACTGGACGTTCGGCGGGCCATGACACTTTGATTACGAAAACCACTAAAAGCGCGCCTTCGATGGGCCAAAGACCACCGTACTTGGACTCTGGATGACTGGAAACGCGTTCTTTGGGTGACGAGTCACGATTTACCCTTTTCCGTTCCGATGGACGTGTTTGGGTATGGCGTTTATCAGGAGAACGCCTTTTGCCCAAGTGTGTCGTCCCAACTGTAAAGTTTGGTGGAGGAGGAATGATGGTATGGGCCTGTTTCTCCTGGTATGGGGCTGGCCCACTGGTGAAGGTTGATGGTGCGATGAATGCCGATAGATACTGTGATATTCTCGACAATCATGTCCTTCCTACCTTGTGGGCAACGTACGGTATGGATGATTGCTGGTATCAAGACGACAACGCAACATGCCATGTTGCAAGGAGATTGGTATGTGAACAACAACGTTAAACGCATGGAGTGGCCGGCGCAGAGCCCTGATCTTAACCCAATTGAACATCTCTGGGACGAATTGGACCGTCGGTTGAGGGCCTGCACCCCACTCCCCAAAAGCAAGCCTGAACTATGGAACTTCCTGTTAAACATTTGGAAGGAAATTCCTCTTGCCACTATGGCTAATTTAGTGGAAAGCATGCCCCTGTGATCGCAACCAAAGGAGGCCGTACCTCCTATTAATTTTAATAAATATGGGTTTATGTCGTTATAGTGTCGTGTCCCGTCACTTTCTTCCACATAGTGTATATATATAAATATATATAATATTTAAAACCCTGCCTATCAGAAATGGTACAATTGATGAATTCTTTTTTGTTCCAGGCAAAAAAAAAAAAAAAAATTATCTAGGTCTTCACACAAAGGAGGATAACATAGCGGTTTCAGAGGTGGTATCCACCAACGATAATTTGATTTACAGTGAAAAATGCAAGGGAATTTGTCACTCCAACACCATGAAAAAATCATTAAGTATTATAAGATGCATACAATGTACAGTGGCATACCTTAAATAATAGTTATGCATCATAATTATTATACAATACTTTTTCTCTTTCTTCTTATTGGCGTAACAACTTCATGGGGCGCCAAAGCAGATTTCGAGACAGGAGATCTTCTTTTTTAGAGGGTAGGGTTGTCAGCCAGACACTCTACAGTTATATTAGACCGAGACCTACGGATTAAAGTTGATTCCGAAACACTACAAACATCCATGGAATCAATCATGAACTCATCCATAATGGACTCGAGTCCCAAACTTGTGGCACCGATCGCCGTCACTCAGCCATCAGACCCTTTTATAGACCATCAAGCCTATTATAGGGTACTGAATACTATTATAGTATACATAACGTATATATCTAGTATGCTAAGTATGTGCTTTCATTTATCAAAAATTTATTAGTAAATTCATAGTATGTACCATACATTAGAGAGGTCCATACTCTAAATTTACTAATAAACTTGTGATAAAGACTGGCTTTGAAAAATTTATTAGTAAATTCATAGCATGGACCATACATTAGAGAGGACCATACTCTACATTTACTAATAAACTTGTGATAAAGACTGGCTTTGAAAAAAATTGATTAGTAAATTCATAGCATGGACCATACATTAGAGAGGTCCATACTCTAAATTTACTAATAAACTTGTGATAAAGACTGGCTTTGAAAAATTTATTAGTAAATTCATAGTATGGACCATACATTAGAGTCCATACTCTAAATTTACTAATAAACTTTTGATAAAGACTGGCTTTGAAAAAAATTTATTAGTAAATTCATAGTATGGACCATACATTAGAGGTCCATACTCTAAATTTACTAATAAACTTTTGATAAAGACTGGCTTTGAAAAATTTATTAGTAAATTCAAAGTATGGACCATACATTAGAGAGTCCATACTCTAAATTTACTAATAAACTTTTGATAAAGACTGGCTTTTAGAAAAATTTATTAGTAAATTCATAGTATGGACCATACATTAGAGGTCCATACTCTAAATTTACTAATAAACTTTTGATAAGACTGGCTTTGAAAAAAATTTATTAGTAAATTCATAGTATGGACCATACATTAGAGAGGTCCATACTCTAAATTTACTAATAAACTTTTGATAAAAGACTGGCTTTGAAAAAATTTTAGTAAATTCATAGCATGGACCATACATTAGAGAGGTCCATACTCTAAATTTACTAATAAACTTGTGATAAAGACTGGCTTTGAAAAATTTATTAGTAAATTCATAGTATGGACCATACATTAGAGACGTCCATACTCTAAATTTACTAATAAACTTTTGATAAAGACTGGCTTTGAAAAATTTATTAGTAAATTCATAGTATGGACCATACATTAGAGAGGTCCATACTCTAAATTTACTAATAAACTTTTGATAAAAAGGGCTTTGAAAAAATTTATTAGTAAATTCATAGTATGGACCATACATTAGAGAGTCCATACTCTAAATTTACTAATAAACTTTTTGATAAAGACTGGCTTTGAAAAAATTTATTAGTAAATTCATAGTATGGACCATACATTAGAGGTCCATACTCTAAATTTACTAATAAACTTGTGATAAAGACTGGCTTTGAAAAATTTATTAGTAAATTCATTATGGACCATACATTAGTAAATTTACTAATAAACTTTTGATAAAGACTGGCTTTGAAAAAAATTTATTAGTATGGACCATACATTAGAGAGGTCCATACTCTAAATTTACTAATAAACTTTTTGATAAAGACTGGCTTTGAAAAAATTTATTAGTAAATTCATGTATGGACCATACATTGAATACTCTAAATTTACTAATAAACTTTTGATAAAGACTTTTGAAAAAAAAATATTGTAAATTCATAGTATGGACCATACATTAGAGAGGTCCATACTCTAAATTTACTAATAAACTTTTGATAAAGACTGGCTTTGAAAAATTTATTAGTAAATTCATAGTATGGACCATACATTAGAGAGGTCCATACTCTAAATTTACTAATAAACTTTTGATAAAGACTGGCTTTGAAAAATTTATTAGTAAATTCATAGTATGGACCATACATTAGAGAGGTCCATACTCTAAATTTACTAATAAACTTTTGATAAAGACTGGCTTTGAAAAAATTTATTAGTAAATTCATAGTATGGACCATACATTAGAGGTCCATACTCTAAATTTACTAATAAACTTTTGATAAAGACTGGCTTTGAAAAAATTTATTAGTAAATTCATAGTATGGACCATACATTAGAGAGGTCCATACTCTAAATTTACTAATAAACTTTTGATAAAGACTGGCTTTGAAAAAAAAATTTATTAGTAAATTCATAGTATGGACTTTGGTATAACCGTAACGTATTCCACAACAAAATTGTATGACTTTGAAATAAGTAAAATTATTGATGTTGTTACAAATAACATGAAAATTAAGACTAAAATAATGCTTAGTTACTATGCTTAGACAAATAGTTAGTATGCTTAGACGAATAGTTAGTATGCTTAGATAAATAGTTAGTATGCTTAGTTAAACTTAGAAGGCTTGATCTGAATATATGGCATTAAAACCTATTAAAAAGCTTGTTATGCCAATTGTTAAGAGATATAATCTATACAAAAGATTACATCTTATGTATAAGTTACAAATATGAAGGTAAACAATAAATGCACCTTTCCGTTCCAGAAGACAGACAAACAAATTGCCTAAATTTCCGCACAGATCAGCGCAACTGTAATTACACCCTTAACAGCAACACGTAGTAACAGGCAAGCAATAAACGTGCCAACACCCCTCTGGAGACAGTGTTACACCTAAATGCTGAACCTGCCCTCCTTCCAGGAAAGACTAACTGGTCTTTCTCACTTTCTTCCGCGTTTCCCCCACAGGGGCTTCTTTTCTTTATTGGGTTATGCTGTTTTCTTTTATTGCCATGGCCCACCTGTGTTTTTCTTCATTAGATGCGGTCCAAATGATAAAATCGTTATTGGGGGATGCATTATGGTCCAGGATGAAAGACGGTACTGGGTGGTTTTGCTTTAATGCGATGGGGTAGAATTGCATTTCCAGTGGTCATGGACTCGACGATGCTGGGATCTTAGTTCGAATCGAATCGTAATTGCCTTTTTATGACCGTTCGGATGAAAGAATATATCTATTTTATTGCCTTTGTATTCGTGGATTCAAATAGCTTTATGCGGGTTAATGAGGAATGATTTTGGAATGAGTTAAGTTATTGATGCTGTTACAAGTGACATAAAATTAAGACTAAAATAATCGACTTATTTTTAATTTGTTTATTGTGATTCATTAAGGTGGATTTCTGATTAACTGAGTGGTGAACTTATTTTCGACAGCTGTTATAAAAAAAAAAATGTTATTATTATTATTATTATTATTTTTTTTTTTTTTTTAAATAAACAAATCTGTATTGTACGTCAAACAATTTTATTTTGGGAAACGTGTTATTGGCAGGAATAGGGTGAGTTAATCTAACTTATTTATTTTCCTAGTGTGACGAAAAAAATTTTGCTTTTCATTTTCGTTCAAGTTTTTTTTAATACTGTAAACATTAGAAACATCAGAATATTTATTGGTTAAATTTTACCAAACAAAAAGCAAAGCAAGCTATTTTTTTAAAAAAAAAGAAAGAAAGAATCATCATCTATTATAGCAGATATAATTCAATAGAAAGTCAAAGATTAAGTTTCCAAAAATGACTGTGTAATTAACGCATGATTTACAAATATATATATGCCATCTAATTTTAAAATTACAGACAATAACGTTTTTTACAGGCAGTTTTGCAATAAAGGAAAGATGTGCGCAAATGTGTTATTCAGAATGTTTTATACCAGTACTGACTGGCATGCAAGATAGCCCGTTGTTGCTCGTTTGGTCCATTTTGCCATCTGTCCGTTTAAAAAAGAAGTGCTTATTCTCCTTATGTCTCTCCCTGTCAAAAAGGATATTGACATTGTAAATATAGTCAAGTTTATCAAAGTTCTAAAAGGGTGTTTCCATCAGATACTAAAATATCACGACAAAAAATGCGAGCCAATCAGAAGCTAATTTCCTGCCATTCTGGATTGTAGTTGGCTATGTCTGGCAGAAAATCATTTTAATCACAAAAAAAAAAAAAAAAAAAAAAAATTCTATGTTCTATTACATCAATAAAAAAGAATGAAAATATAATGAATTAAAAATATACTAATATACGTATTATATAGTTTAAAATGATTTTTTAAAGTAGATAAAATAATAATTAATACTTTACATAATTTAAAATTAAAATATGTTTATTATTATTACTGTTATTATTGTTATACTTTGTACTGCAATCGGTATAAAATTCGATTTATAATGGAACTTTAACTACAGTAATTCATCATCTAATTATTATTGTTGTTTTAAGAAAATCAATGTTACACTTTTCTGTGAATAAAAACGTTATAAAATTATATTTAATTTTGCTTTAAAACAGTAATTTCAATATAATAAATTAATTTTATAGTTAATATTTATTTCTTTAACAAGTTATTAATATTTTACTTTTTGTAAAATATTTTAATTCTTTGAAGTGAAAATAAAATTTAATTGTATATAAAACCTAATTACGTGGAAGTTTTTTAAAGTACAAATTATAAATCAAATAATAAACATGAAAACTGTTACAATAATATAACAAAATAAACATTTAAATTGCTTTTAGCAAATGGATATTTCTTAAGGCTAAATCTTTCTTTCATATACATTAAAATATTTAAACTTTATTCTCAGCTTTAATTTCTTAAATTTATTTCATTCTAATGTTTATTTAATTCAAAATAATTTAGTTTTAATAAATACATATTTTAATTACGAAAAAATAAAATAATTATATAAATCAATACGAATTTAGTTAATGCTTTAAAAAATTTCAGGAGAGTATTTTTGATTTTTAAAAATGTTTACAAGAATAAAAAATTGCCTTGCCTCAGAAATTTCATTTTTTTTTTTTGATTTATATCGTATATTATTTATTATTTGAAGCATGTAACTTTATTTAATTCTACAAAAGCTATAAGAAAATAATGATAAAATCATAAAAAGAAATTAAAATAATTTAATTGCTACAAATCTTGCATATTTTTATATTGCTTATACAATTCTTTTTCTGAATATATATCAATTTCAGATTTGAGGAACGAAATAAAAATGTGACCCAATGAACTTTTTTTAAAACTTTAACAATTTAATTTATACTATTTATTAATCATTATTCATCAAAGATTATTCTGAATTTAAAGTTCTTTTCAAAAATGATTTGTTTTTAAAAAAAAAATATATTTCTGAAAAATTATAATAACAATTATAATAGATAATGATAATGATAATAATAGCTTCAAATAAAGTACCTTGAAAATAATATTAAAATGAGAAGAATATAAAAATATATTTCGAAAAGGATAATAATAATGATAATGATAATAATAATAGCTTCAAATAAAATTCCTTTAGAATAATATTAAAAATGCTTTCAGTTGATATTTCACATACATACATAATATTAAAGAATGTATAAATGATAATGTATAAATAATAAATAAAATAATCTGGATAAATAATTAAAAAACATTAAAAAAAGAAAAGAATCGAATGTAGTTAAAGTAAAAAGTATTTATTTTTCTAAGTGTAAAGTTTTTGAGTTTTTTGTAATACTAGTTAAAATCAGTAAAAATTTAATACTAGTTAAAAATTTTATTTGCTGAATAAATAACTCATAAATGAATTTACATTAAAACTCATTTCTTTGGAATTAAAAGAAATTTAATTTAAATTAAGTTTTGTGTTGGAAGTTTTTATCAGAGTTTAAATATTGATTTATATTTTAAGACTTCGTTTGATCTTATTTTATAAAAAGAACAATTGGAAAGTCATATTTAACTAAAACAAAATACAATTTTCTAACGTTTTTATAGTTAATTATAGATTAACTACCTGCATTTTTAAACAGGCTGTATTTAACTCATATAAATGAATTGTATATAATCGAAAATTTATTTTATTTTTATTGTATAAAAAAGATCATTTATTTAATTTTAATAATTAAATAATAATTGGAAAATAATTTAATTTTAAATTTTTTACCAAATGACTTGTATATAGAAAATTAGTTAATAAATAAAAATTTAATTTTAAAATTGCATATAAGTTAAAAATATTTTTGACTATTAAATTTTTCATTTTATATTTTATCATTCAGGCAGCAAAAAAAATAATCAGTCATACAAAAAAAAAAAAAACACATATAAAGCTAATAAAACATAAATAATTATTTTTTGCAATTTATCAACATATCCTACTATAGCTGATCACCGATTGTATACAAAAATTCGCAAAAGCGATCAATTCATATAGATAAAAACAATTAAAGAAATTTATTTACAAAAAAATGTACTTTTAATTAAAAAATTATTCAATAACATTTTTAATTTTTAAAAATTAAAAGTAAAAATATCAAAAGAAAAATTAGATGAAAAAAATACCACAATAATTATCAAACTGTTTTCTTTCATAACTACTTTCTTATGTATGTCTGTATTGAAGAATAGTAACAAATATTTCTTTCATCCGTTTCCAAATTCAAAAGCGTACATTTTACCTTTCGGCACCATATGTTTATGAACGTGTGTCCTTCATCGTGATTTTTAGATATTGAAAAAGAAAATTTTGGGGAAAAGTTTATAAAATTTATATTATAGATTATCTATAACAATACATTGTATTTTAAAAAATATTTGTATTAATACAATTATGTAAACATAGTGAAGTGATTCATAACATGGTTTTAAATTCAGTTTTGACCCTTGTCCTCCACTGCTCTATTGCTGACCAACTTTACAGTTTTGTTCATAAAATATTTCATGATATATACAAATATCTATATATCTATTTATATATATATACCTATTTATATACTTATTTATATATATATATATATATCTTTATATACACTGAAGTGACAAAAGTCATAGGGATACCTCTTAATATCGTGTCGGCCCTCCCCTTTCGCCCAGCGAAGTGCAGCAACTCGACGTGGCATGGACTCAAAGTCGTTGGCAAAGTCTTCTGTAGGAATATTGAGCCTGTCTCGATAGACGTCCATAATTGTGAAAGCGTTGATGGTGCGTGATTTTGGGGCACGAACAGACCTCTCGATGATGTCCACAAATGCTCGATGGGATTCATGTCGGGCGATATAGGTGGCCAGATCATTCGTTGGAATTGTCCAGAATGTTCTTCAAACCAATCGCGAACAGTTGTGTCCCGGTGACATGGCGCATTGTCATCCATAAAATCCCATCGTTGTTTTGGTACATGAAGTCCATGAATGGCTGCAAGTATCCTCCAAGTAGCTGAACATAAGCATTTCCAGTCAATGTTCTTGTCCAGTCGCACCAGAGGACCAAGTCCATGCCATGAAAAAACAGCCCACGCCATTACGGAGCCACCAGCAGCGAACAGTGCCTTGCTGACGGTTTAGGTCCATGGCTTCGTGGAAGTCACCTATCTGAACCCAGCAATACGTAAC
>BPLR01017959.1:0-64777 GCA_021605095.1 Caerostris extrusa | reverse complement strand
CACACAACAGCCAAAACATTATGACCACCTATCAATAACGAGTTGGCCCATTTGGCGCGCAACACAGCTTCAACCCGCCTTGGCATGGATGCCACAAGTCCTTGGTAGATGGCCGGAGTGGTGTACCAGATGTTTAAGCAGCAGTCACGCAAATCGAGGATTTTGGCGAATTGGTGGTCTTTGAACTGTGAGCTGCCGTCCCAAGGACATCCCAAATGTGTTCTAACGGATTGACATCCATTTAGGTTAGGTGGCCATGACATTAACTGGAATTCAGCATCTTGTTCCTGGAACCACTCCAACACAATTTTAGCCTTGTGACAAGGGGCTTTGTTGTCCTGTTGGAACATTCCATTTCAGCTGGAAAAAAGAGGCCATGTAAGGGTCCGCGCAATGATGTTCAAATACCCTGTAGCATTCATGGTCTGCTCTACCACAACCACGGGTCCCACAGACGCCCAAGAGAACGTCCCCAAAGCATAATACCGCCACCACCGGCCTGTGTATGACCTACTGTACATTGAGGGAGCAACTGTTCGCCTGGAAGACGACGTTTCCTGACACGGCCATCGGCGTGATGAATGGCAAAACCGTGACAAACCGTAGACCAGGCAACTCTCTCCCACTGATCCATGGACCAGTCACGATGTTCCCGGCCCAGCACAGGAGCAGTTGGCGATGACGCTTGGTCAGAAAATGGCACACGAGTGGGACGTTTGCTGCGTAGCCCCATATTCAACAGTGTTCGCTGAACAGTGTGCTCCGAGACTATTCTACTTGGCCCTGCATTGTTTTGGGCTGTCAGCTGAGCCACTGTCTGGATCCGGGTTTTTCGTCACCATGCGAGACAGTCTCCGACGACCTTTTCTTTGATAGCGTGTGGACGTCCAACACCACGTCGTCTATTGCTGGTTTCTCCGTCATTCATCCACTTTGCATAAGTACCAACAACTGGAGATCGCCAATAACCCACGAGTCGTGCAAAATTTCGGAAAAACTTGTTCCGAGCCTTCGAGCCATTACAATCTGCCCTCTATCAAAGTCGCTTACATCCGCAGCATTTCCTATCGCACACAGAAGTAAGTGAAAGAATG
This sequence comes from Caerostris extrusa, assembly GCA_021605095.1. NCBI lineage: Eukaryota > Metazoa > Arthropoda > Arachnida > Araneae > Araneidae > Caerostris > Caerostris extrusa. Next base: position 63,683 of record BPLR01017959.1, on the reverse strand, counting down.
ATTCTTCAGACTCTCCAGCAGCAGTTAAATACCACTCACCTGATCACGTGCCTTCCACGTCATCCAGGCGAGTTCATTGCAAAATGTAGGGGTGGTCAAAAATGTTTTGGCTCTTGAGTGTATATACTTACATATTCATGCATACATATGCATACATAAATATATATATTATATACATATATCATTTGACTGCCGTTATATGGTGGTACGAAAATCTGATGGAAATAATGAATGCGGTTTATATTTAATTAAAAAGTAATTAACATAATATATTTTTCTTAATTTTGGTTAATAATCTTTTGGAATGACAAAATAAATCAGAACAGAAAAATTGATGCCTTTTAATTTTTAGGTTATACTGGAATATGTACACATTGAATAATCCATTTTTGTACAGAAAAAGATATAAAAATAATTTCTATTTATAGACTATAGTTACTTGAATTGAACTCTTTTCTACTGTTTTTAATTAATTGACATTTTTATTTTACCTTGTCCTCTAAGATTCGAAATTGAAGAGAAATTTCTTTCCGGTCCTCATACATCATCAAATGATAGAAGAAAAGAGGATCAAAAGATTCCCCCTTTATTTGTTCTGTCATATCTCTCTTATATAGATTTTCAAATCAAATATTTTTGAGCCCGAAGGCTAAAATGTCGCATTCAATTTTTCATTTCAAAATTCAAATCAAATTTTTTCATTTTTCATTTTTATTTAAATGTCATATAAATATATTTCTTTTATTTTTTATCTGGGAAAGAATATTAATTTCGATTCTGAGTTTGCTTATAAGCAACGATTTGGTTACAAAAGAAAATTGTTACGGATTGCATATGATTTTAAAAGTGATATTAGTTGAAGGTAAAATAAAATCTTATTTCATTTGCCGGTCCTATAACTTAGGTCTGTGAACAAAAATATTTAAAAGAAATACGTAATTTTTGTTGTGATGTACAAAGTATATAAATGATATATATGATTCCATTTCTTATTAGAAATGTATTATTTTGAATAAATTACATATTATTCATTATTAATGTATATTTAAAGTATTGATTAATGTATAAGCATTGGTTATGAATTTATTAATAATATATTATTGATTATGAATATTATAAATATATTAACATTGAATATTTGTAGCTTCTTTCAACTATAGAAACCATTTTTCTGTTTATATGGAGTAATTTTACATGATGCATATGATTCTAATAATTCTAAATTATTGGAATATCATAAAAAAACAAAATATTTATATGAATAAAAATATTTTTTGTTTTATATTTGTATTAATTTTATAAAAAAAAAAAATATCATCAGCAGTAGCGCAACAGCCCTATGGTGGTTCAAGGCTGTCTGCCCGCTGGCAGATTTCTAGACGGTATATATCTTTTTTGTGTGGGTAGGCTTTCAAGCATACGTCCAACGTTCTACGGTCATATTAGTCCTGGGACCTATGGTTTAAAGGGATTCCGAACCACTACAAACATCCATGGCACCGCCGGGACTCCAAACTGAAACCTGTGGCACCAAACGCCAGGGCGCTATTCACTTGGCCATCTGAAATACAGAAAAAAATTATGGTTTTTAAATTTTAGGTTATTCTAAAATATACAAGCATACAATCATCCATCAAAAATATACAATATTGTATGCAATAATATTGTATTTTTCAATTGTTTTATTTTACAATAATATAACTAGTGAAGCTAATAAGTCTGACTTCATATAGCATATGATTATCCATATATCATACGACATACCTGATATACATATATTCATATACATGTACTATACGTATATATATCATTTGACTACCGTCATATGGTGGTATGAAAATCTGATGGCAAATAGTGAATAAGGTTTATTTATTTAATTAAAAACTAATTAATATAATTCTTTTTCTTAATTTTAGTTCATAATTTTTGGAATGACAAAATTAATTCAAATCAAAAATTATGTGTTTTTAATTTTTAAGTTATGCTGAAATATACAACTTATACAGCCATCCATTTTTGTACAGAAAGATAAAAAATAATTTCTATTTATAGACTATAGTTACTCGAATTGAACTCTTTCTTTCGATTTTTTGATTAATTCACATTTCATCCTTTTATTTTTCACCTTGTCCTTTAAGATTCGAAATTGAAGAGAAATCCTTTCCGGTCCTCATACATCATCAAATGATAGAAAAAGAGGATCAAAAGATTCCCCCTTTATTTGTTCTGTCAGATCTGCTCTTATATAGATTTTCAACTCAAATATTTTTGAGCCCGAAGGCTAAAATGTCGCATTCAATTTTTCATTTCAAAAGTTATTTAAAATGTCATATAAATATATTTCTCCTTTTTTTTTATCTAGAAAAGAATATTAATTTTCGATTCTGAGTTTGCTTATAAGGAACGAATTGGTTACAAAAGAAAAATTGTTACGGATTGCTTATGATTTTAAAAGTGATATTAGTTGAAGTCAAAATAAAATCTCATTTCATTTACCTGTCCTATAACTTGGTCAGAGAACTGAAAAATATTTAAAGAAATACGTATTTTTTGATGTGATGTAGAAAGTATATAAATGTTGTATGATCTCTTTTCTTACTAATAATGCATTATTTCTAGATTATTTTAAATAAATTATTTATTATTCATAAATAATGTATATTTAATGTATTGATGTACTTAACTTATTTAATATATTTAAATCCTTCAAATACAGAAACTATTTTTCTTTTATGTGGAATAATTATTATACATTATGTAAATATTTAAAATAGCGGCTTGATGGCCGAGTGACTAACGCTTTAATTATCGTTGCCAGAGGTTTCGAGTTCGAGTCTCGGAAGTGTTGTGGATGTTTGTGATGGTTGGGAGTTCAATTTTAACAGTAGGTCCTGGTCTCAAATGACTGTAGAGCTTTGGGAGAAAGGCTGACAACCCTACCCAGTAAGAAGAAAACGTCTCGTGTCTCAAAATCTACCAAACGGCTATACACACGGCCTGCTTCAGTGTTTGAAGCTGTACCGGCATGATGATGATGTAGATAATTGTGTTAATTTAAAACTGTGTGATATTGTATGTTTTTCACTTTATTTATTTTACAATAATTTAACTAGGGAAGCCAGTAAGTCTGACTTCATATGATATACTACTATCCATATATCCAGCCAACGGCCATAAAATATCCGGTTCTCGTTAGATCACCGAAGTCAAGCATCATTGGGCGCGGTCAGTACTTTGGGTGACCACCTGGGAACACCGCGTGCCGTTTCACAAATTTGGGACCTGAAGGGCCGAGTGTCTAAGTTCGGTGCCACCGGGTTCTAGTCCCGGCGGTGCCATGGGTGTTATGTGGTTCAGAATCCACTTTTTAAGCCGTAGGTCCCGGTCTCCTATGATTTAAGAAACGGAGCCAAAGTCAGACTTCTACCTACGGGTGCTCCATCACAACAGTGCTTTTCCACTTCAATTATTTTACAATAATTTGGGTTTGGCCAGCCAAGTGGGATAATGAAAACAACAAACATATATCATACGACATATATAATATACATTTATACATATACATGTACAAATATCATAAGACTGGCGTCATATAATTTGATGGCAATAGAGAATAATGCTTTTATTTAATTAAAAATGTTATTTTACCTAATAATTTCTTAGAATGACAAAATAAGTATATAAAAAAATCTATGCTTTTTAATTTTTAGGTAATGCTGGAATATACAAGCATACAATCATTCTTTTTTTTATATAAAGCGATATAAAAATAATTTCTATTTATAGGCTATAGTTACTTGAACTGTTTTTGATTAATTCACATTTCATCCTTTTTTATTTTACCTTGTCCTCTAAGATTCGAAATTGAAGAGAAATCCTTTCCGGTCCTCATACATCATCAAATGATAGAAGAAAAAGGATCAAAAGATTCCCCCTTTATTTGTTCTGTCATATCTCTCTTATATAGATTTTCAACTCAAATATTTTTGAGCCCGAAGGCTAAAATGTCGCATTCAATTTTTCATTTCAAAGTTATTTAAAATGTCATATAAATATTTTCTTTTTTTTTTTTTATCTAGAAAAGAATATTAATTTTCTATCCTGAGTTTGCTTATAAGGAACGAATTGCTTACAAGGTAAAAATTGTTACGGATTGCATAGAATTTCCAAAGTGATATTAGTTGAAGGTAAAATCTCATTTTATTTACCTGTTCTATAACTTGTGAGTGAAATGAAGAAAATATTTTTTTTAAAGTTTTTTTTTTAATGTGATGTACAAAGTATATATTTATTATATGATCTCTTTTTTTTTTTACTAGCAATGCATTATTTTGAGATTATTTTAAATGAATTACTTATTATACAATAATAATGTACATTTAAAGTATCGTGTACATAACTTATTAAATAAGTTTAACTTCAAATATAGAAACTATTATTATGTTTTATGGAATAATTATTGATGTTTATGATTCTAATGATTCTAATTTAAATTTCCATACATTAAAATAAAAAAAATTGATTTTTATCAATAGAAATTTTAATGTTTAAGTTTGTATGAATTGTTTATATTACAATTATAATGATTCTAATTAAAATTGTGATATCTTAAAATAGCATACTTTGTATATCAATAAAAATTATTATTGTGATGTTTCCAGTTATTGTTTTTATTATGATTACAATGATTGCAATATTTAACATAGCGATTTTTAAAATAGCATGCATTATTTTTTATCAATAAAAATTATCATTTTTATGCTTGTATTAATTGTTTCATGATTATAATGGCTCTATTTAAAATAGCAATATTTAAAAATAATACACATTGTTTTTATCAATAAAAATTATTTTTTTTTGTTTGAATTTATTTTATAATATTTAAAAACAATAAATATGTTCTTATAAGATAATAACTGTATATATTCTAATAAAATAATAAATACGTTTTGGTATCATTTTATAATAAACATCTCAATAAACCGATATGACATACAATCAAAATTTTACTTTTAGGAATGGCAATAATAATATGCTTCCGAGCCATTTCTGGTGCTAAATAATTATTTAGGTATAAATACATAACTTATAAAAATCATATAATCTTTCTTTAATACAATACAAACGTACTAAAAGTAATCAAAAATTGTATTTTATACTTTTTTATATTTTCTAAAAAATTATGTAAACTATCTTGTTTTATTTAATCTGATAACTTAATGATTAAAATAATTTAATTTAGATAATTTAATTAACTTGATAACTAACTCAATTTGTTATTCTAACTTAACTTGATAATTTATACCAAAATAAAAAGAATGTACAATAAACAGACGGTATTTGTCATATTTATTATATTTTTTAATTATTTCATCATTAAATAAAGAATAGAAATAGATTATGGATAATTTTTTCACAACGTTTTTCACATGCCTTCACCGCAAATCATGATATAATTTTTTTTTTCTGTCAGGTTTTGAATATTTATCAAACAAACAATGAAATATCACGAATAATAATTTAGTTAATAAATATTATCATCTTTATTTTTGAAGATAAACTCTCATAAAAAAAATAAATTAAGAAAATTACATTTTATAAAATTTATATTTTTCTTAAAAAAATTTTTTTTTTCAAGTTTTACCAACCATTTTTATTCATAGAATGAATATGAATTTTAATGAAATTTTTCAGTTAAATATGCGTTATAAAATAATAATAATAAACATCTATAATTTTTATTTGATTATTTGAAGAAATAAAAAAATATACTCTTGCAAATATAAAAAAAAAAATATTTTGTTTTAATTAAAATGTGTTTTTTACTATGCAAATAAAATTTAAAATTATTTTAATTTATATTTCTATTAGTTGAATGAAACTGACAACTTTGTACCATAAACCATATTTTGATGTTTAGTATGTTTGATTTCATTGTTTTATGAACATACATTTTTGAGCTTTGAACATGTTGTACAGTGTATTGAAAACAAAACAATTCTGGAAAATTCTGATGCTAAAAAATTATTCAGGTAAAAAGTTATACTTAAAAAATCATATAATCTTTCTTTATTAAAATAATGTAAACGTACCAAAAAAACAAAAAAAGGTATTTATTTTTTTTAAATTTTAAACAATTTGGGTAAACTATTTTATTTAATTTAATATTTATGAAACGTATTATGCATTTTTAAAAGAATCCAGGCAAATATTTTTAAAAATCAGTTATTTTACAATTAATGAAAGGATAATGTAATGGCAAGATAATAAGAATTAACAATAAACAGACGGTATTTGTCATATTAAATATATATTTAATTATTTTGTAATTAAATAACGAATTGAAATGGCTTGTTATTTTAAAAAATATTTTTCACGGTGTTTTTTTTACATGCGCTCCTTTCAAATCAGGATATTAATCATATTTCTGTCATTTTTAAATATTTATCAGACAATGAATAATTTTTTAAGTAATCAATAATATTTTATTTATTGTTTGAAAAGAAACACTCATAAAAAGAATTATAATAAAAAAAAAATATATTTTATGTAATTTTTATTTTTTTTTTTTTAAAAAGAAGGTTTTTCAAGCTTTAAGAGCCAATTTTATTGATAAAATGGATATGAATTTTAATGGTATTTTTCTAAATTAAATATGTGATGCAAAATAAGAATAATCAACAATTATAACTTTTATAATTGATTTCTTAAATAAAAAAATATATACTCTTGCAAATAAAAGAAAAAATTGTTTAAATTAGAATTTTTTTTTTTTTTTTTTTTTATTTTACAATGCAAACAAAATTCAAAAAGTTTTTAAGGATCCAATATTGATATTTATGGGATCCGTAATTGATTATTTTAAGGATCCAAAACCTATATTATATTTATATATTTTGTATACATCTATTCATATCAGCTTTTAAATGTATAAGGACAACTAAATTCAATAGTAGGCTTCATTTCTATTTTGGCGAACTTTGGAACCTATTTGGGAAAAACTATATTTTATTGCAGTATAAAATATCTACCTTATATTTTATTGCAGCATATTTTTTGTCCGTCAAAATATAAAAGTCTTATTTCAAACGAAGTGTCAATTATTCATAAATTTACGAACAGTAATTTATCAAATCGGGTCTTCAAGTTGCAAACCTCTATCTGTTTCACACAAGTGCAAAAAAAAAATCAATGTAACTTCTACCTTGGTATAAGAGCAAATTAAACTTGTTTTTGATGTAAAATGATACCTAATCGGCTTTCCTCACCACAAGAATCTAATGATTAAGAAATTAATCATGAAATGCGTGTCCTTTATGTAGCTGAAATAATTAGTGATGGAAAATTACGTCTCTGTTATAAATAGCTTACTGTATAGACTATTTTGTGTTTGACATATTTTTTGTAGCCCCAACCATCAGCCCATTGATTTCATCATTTGAAGAGGCATAAAATATTTATACATGATGATTGTTTCATTCTTTTTTGTATAAATTAATTATTATTCATTAATAATGTATATTTAAGTTTTGATGTTCTTAACTTATTGAATATGTTTAATTTCTTCAAATATAGGAACAATTTTCTGTTTATGTGGAGTAATTATTGTACATGATGCATATGATTATAATGATTCTAATTAAAATTGCAAAATAATAAATATTCTCTTATAAGATAAAAAATAAACATAAATACGTTTTTGTAACATTTTATATTAAACCGATATGCCATACATTCAAAATTTTACTTTTAGGAATATTAATATGCTTCCGTTCAATTTTTGATAATAAATAATTATTTAGGTAAAAAAGATATACTTGTAAAATTTTCAGCATACTAAACGATTAAGTGATCATGTTGTTTTAGGCTTAAAGCAGTCACGCCGTTGATATTCTGGAAATGATTCATTTGTGAGAATTATCTCACGATATTTTCTACCGATAACATCTTGACGTTAACACCACAATGATTCTTCCACGCAATTCTGTGGTCAGCTGAGAAAATAACCATCCATCTGGAACTTTGTTTCTGCACTCATTTCTTTTCTGTCTATCTGCTGAAATCTGTATTATAAGAACAACTTTAAAGTTTCTCTATTTAATTTTTCAGTCAATTTTGGAATTTTTTAAATTTTTTTTAACATTTTAAGAAAATGAGCTCCTTTTCCCGGAATAAAGCAGAAAAACAAACACAAAGCAAATAATGCATGTTGGGATGCATGGGATAAATCAAGAATTTTAACCACAAACTAGTTTTCACCGTAAGATATGAAATCATTGCCACAGATGAATAAGTTTTATTTGAATCTAAGTTTAAAAAGCAATATATATATATATATATATACACTCAAGAGCCAAAACATTATGAGCACCTGTCAATAACGAGTTGGCCCACTTTTGGCGCGCAACACAGTTTCAATTCGCCTTGGCATGGATGCCACAAATCTTTGGTAGATGGCCGGAGACAGATTGTACCAGATGTTTAAGCAACAGTCACGCAAATCCGAGATATTGCGAATTGGTGGTCTTTGAACTCTGAGCTGCAATCCCAGGACATCCAAATGTGTTCTATCGGATTGGGATCCGGTGAGTTAGGCGGCCAGGACATTAACTGAAATTCAGCATCATGTTCCTGGAACCACTCCAACACAATTTTAGCCTTGTGACAAGGGGCGTTGTCCTGTTGGAACATTTCCAGCTGGCAAAACAGAGGTCATGTAAGGGAGCAACTGGTCCGCAATGATGTTCAGATACACTGTAGCATTCATGGTCTGCTCTACCACAACCACGATTCCCAGAGACTCCCAAGAGAACGCCCCCAAAGCATAATATCGCTACCACCTGCCTTTGTATAACCTACTGTACATTGAAGGAGCAACTGTTAGCCTGGAAGACGGCGTATCCTGACACGGCCATCGGCGTGATGAATGACAAACCGAGATTCATCTGACCAGGCAACTCGCTCCCACTGATCCATGGACCAGTCACGATGTTCCCGGGCCCAGCGCAGACGCAGTTGGCGATGACACTTGGTCAACAAAGGCACACGAGGGGGACGTTTGCTGCGTAGCCCCATATCCAACAGTGTCCGCTGAACAGTGTGCTCCGATACTATTCTACTTGGCCCTGCATTGTATTGGGCTGTCAGCTGAGCCATTGTCTGGCTCCGGTTTTGCTTCACCATGCGAGACAGTCTCTTGCGATCTTTTTATTTGATAGTATGTGGACGTCCAACATCATGTCGTCTAGTGCTGGTTTCACCGTCATTCATCCACTTTGCATAAGTACTAACAACTGTAGATCGCGAACAACCCACGAGTCGTGCACTTTCGGAAATACTTGTTCCGAGCCTTCGAGCCATTACAATCTGCCCTCCATCAAAGTCGCTTAGATCCGCAGCCTTTCCCATCACACACAGAAGTAAGTGAAAGAATGATTCTTCCGTCTCTCCAGCAGCAGTTAAATACCACTTCCTCCTGATCACGTGCCTTCCACGTCATCCAGGCGAGTTCATTGCAAAATGTAGGGGTGGTCATAATGTTTTGGCTCTTGAGTGTATATATCAGTGGTGTATGTGTATATAAATTATTATCGTATATACAAACACATATTTCATTTTTAATGCTGGAAAATTAAATTTAGACGTTCTATGAGAAGATATTGAGCACATTCAGTGTTAATCAGATGCACTAGGAAGACGGACTCTACATCCATGTTTTACCACAACAATGTTTAGCAAATAATCGCAAGGATAGATCGAACATTCTCCTCTAGGGAAAATCACATCCATCTTTCCCACTCGTCGAATTACAATGGTTGATCTTTCTGATTTATCCAGTTTGTCATTCGTATATATATATATATATATATATATATATATATTAATATGAATTTATAGTAGAAATGATAATTTTGAAATGTTTTTCAATTATTGCATCTAATTTATTTAAATTTCATTTACAGCTCTCTTACTAATAAATACCTCTTGTTATTCTTTTTTATTTAATGCATATATACATAATGTGTGCATATATGTATGCATTTATAATGTGTGTGTATATAAGTATGTATGTAAAGACACAAGCGAGTAGTCGATTTATAGTTAAGTTCTCACGTTTGGGAGGAGAGCTTGCCCACTGGGAGATGAGTAACTGTAATTGTGCAGTTAATTTGCCATTTTTATGGTCATCATTTATTATCAACTCAGCTGTACATCTTTTGCAGTATATTTCTTGCTTGTGTTTGTCGCTTTAAAATAAAAGTTTTGTTTAATATTATTTTTTTTTTTTTTCAGTTAACTGCGTAGTTGGTTTTTTAAACTTTTATATTCAACGAAATTTAGTGACCTTGTATTATTTTTTTTATATTAATGTAGCTGTCTATATACTTATATGTAATATGAATTCAGTCTGAACAGGATTTTTTTCTCTCAATATTTCACTAAGTTTATATATATTTATGAAAAAAAGCATCTTCGTTTATGTTTCCATCGTGTGTATCACTGGTTTTTCACATTGTAAATTTATTTCTTCACAAAAAGATCATTTACATCTTTACTTTGAACAAACGCCACCTTTAAACTTTTAGTAAAAGTAGACAATAATGTATGGGTTAAAATTTTAAACATTTGTAAATTTTCTGATTAGATTTGCAATATAGTTGATGATTATAAGTATGATAGAATAACGCATTTTAAAATTCAGTTGAGATATGGTTTTTTTCAATGAATACATACTACATAATACATGTTGAATTTATTATCATATTCATATATATTAATTTAACACAATGTACATAATAAAATAAATTATATTTTTATGTATGTATGACTAACAAATATTTGCCATATTACCAAGCATAGTCATGCACATGTTTTTCATCATTATCAGTGGCACAACAGCCCCATGGTAGGCGAAGGTCGTCTGACTACTGGCAGGTTTCGAGACCGGAGATGTTTTTTTTAAGGGGTAGGATTGTCAAACCCACGCCCAACGCTGTACAGCCACGTTAGACTAGGACCTATGGTTTAAAGTGGATTCCGAACCACTACAAACATCCACGGCACCGCCCGGGTTTGAGCAATAAGGCCGTCAGGTCCCCATGTATGTATATTGTTTTATATAAATTTGAATTCGAAATTTATTAAGTATATATATATGCAAGTTAAAAAATTCTGAAATATTTTCTTAAATAGCCCAAAAAACTAGAGATATTTGTATAATAGAGAATAAATGGACACAATTAACAGATAACAAAAGGCATTTTTCAAGGAAATGTTTTTTTCTCTCAAGAGTTTGCAATTTAATATGTGTGCAAATACATGGAAAATGCTCTTGAATTTTAACCTCTGTTTTACATATTGAATGCTGTCAAAAAACGAGGTTTAAAAGCAGTTAATTAAAGTTCAAAGCTAGCACAAAACAGATAAATTGTTGTCACTATATTCTTCTTCTTCAATGGTGCAACGGTAACAGAAATTAATGTGGGCAAAGACTGGCAGATGGTGGGTCTACCGCGAGATTCCGACATTTGAAATGTTTTCTTTTAATGGAGTAGGGTCACCTGACCTACGTCCAATGCTCTACAATCATATTAGAGAGGACCTTGTGGTTTAAAGTGGATTCCGAACAACTACAAACATCCATGGCACCTCTAGGACTCGGACACCAAACCTGTATCATTAAGGGTGAGAGTCCTAGTCATTCTGGTGATCAGGATCTGCTACTATATTCTATCTTTCAAAAATTAAATTTGTTTTTAAACTGTTGACAATTATTAAACACGTCTCATTAATTATAATCGTGGGTCATCGTGTGCTAGAAGAGATTATTATTATGAATTAGAGAATGAATGTTTTTGTAATAATAATTAATTCAATTTGCTTCTAATTCAATGTAATAATTAGAAGCAATTAATTTTCAAGAAGAAATATTTTTTTTTGAAGCAATTTAATTTCTTTTTCTTTTCGTAATAAGGTAAATTTTTGTTTTTGTGATAATTTATTATTATATTTGTCATTTTATTGATTTATTGTCATTAATTTTATAGATTTTGTAATAATGAAAATTGTAAATCCAAATTATAATTTTGATAACTTAACATAATGACATAATTTTTGCAATACATAATAATTTTACATAATTTACAATAAATAATATAATCATACTTTACTTTTTAGATTTTTATAAAAACATACACATAATTTTACAGAATTTTTAATTTACATAATGAATTCTTAACGTAAATTTTAATAATAGCATAACACATAACTAATTATATAATACATTCATAATTTGAATAATATCACACATATATAGTACATAATTTTTTTCTTCAATCATAATCCAAATTCTATGAAAAATAAATTTGTAATTTAAAATATTACAAAATATTATCGTTTTTCAAAAGCTCCTTATTTCTTAAAGAAAACCCTCATAAAATAACAAGAAAGAATGAATAACTAAAAGTGTTCCTAAAATGGAAAATCATGTTTTAGTTTTACCAAAGGGTTATCACAATGTATTTCAAAATGTTAACTTCAAAGTTTTTAAAAACTTTCAGCACATGTTTTGTTTTATATCGGTTTTTCTTTTCGACTCGAAGTAAATAATGGGCTTCTCCCCAGGTGGTTTTTTTCCGCCTTATTTTTTTTTTCCGCAATGAGTTGCAAAAGGGTGAATGACCTGTAAGTACAAAACTCCAGTCAGTTTTAAATTAAACAAAAATTGATGCATTGCGACTACATATTTTTTTTTTTAAAAGAATTGTTGAATAATCCAGAAAATTGTTTTTAATATCTGTAGGGGAATTGAAGCATCAAATATTATTTATTTGAATAAAAAAATGTGTAAAAATTATATTTTAAGTAGGTTTATTTTCATTTCTTATTGACAGAATCTGCCTTATATAAGGTGTATCATGGAAGGAGGGGTAACAAGTTTTTACAGGTTATCAAATATTTTTTAAAAATTAATAGTTTTTATTATAAATAATTATAATAATTATATAATAAATTAAAATGAATAATTATATAATATTAAATAATTTTATAACATTTGTATGGGGCCCTGACGTGCGAGTGACTAGAAATCTGGCTCTCGTTGCCATATGTTTCGAGTTCGAATCCCGGATGTGCCATATATGTTTGTAATGGTTCAGAATCCTCTTAAAGTGGCAAAAGGGTGAATGACCTGTAAGTACAAAACTCCAGTCACTTTTAAATTAAAAAAAAAAAAAATTGACGCAATGCAACTACTTTTTTAAAAGATTTGTTCAATAATCTAGAAAAGTGTTTTTAATTTCTATGGAGGTATTAATGCATCAAATTTTATATATTTGAATAAATTTTTGTTTGAAATTTTAGGTTTTAAGTAGATTTATTCTTTACTTTATTGGCAGAATAAATAAGTCTTACATAAGGTGCATCATTGATGGGAAGAGGCACTACATCTGAATTACACTCACATTTTCTACTCCCAAGTTTTATCATATATATTTTTGATAAATTAATTATAATAATTATAAATAATTCATCATCATTGGCTCAACAGCCCCATGGTGAACCAAGGCCATCTGCCTACTGACAGGAGATGTTTCCTTTTTTTTTTTACGGAGTAGGTTTGCCAGCCCTACAACAAACACTCTATAGTTATATTAGACCGGGACCTACGGTTTATAGTGAATTCGAGCCACTGCAAGCATCCATGGCACCACCGGCACTCAAACCCGAAACCTGTGACGCCAAACGTCAAAAAACGCTAATCACGAGGCCATCAGGCCCCATGAATAGTTATATAATATTACATAATTAAATAATATTAAATAATTAATATTCAATAATTTTAAAATATAATTTTAAATATTTATATTTAATTATAATATATTTTAAATATTTATAAATTTAGTTGAAAAAAATTAATGAAAAACATTGATAAACAGTATTTTAAGAAAAAAAGCTAATTGAAGGTATTTAATCTTTTAAACTATCTCACCAGTCGTATAACTCTATACGCTTTGATATTTTTGCCAAAATGCCTTGTTAACCAACTTTTAAATTACTGATTGTATCCGGAATTTATAATTTAAAACACGTCCATAAAAATATTGCTACATTTTTTTTTTTTTGCAAGCTGGCTGATTTTTATTGAGTTACCATGCGGAATTTGAGCGCAATCTGTCAGTCTGTGAGTTGATAATAACATTTTCTTAAGCAAACATTTTGAGTGCTCTATATTTTTTGTAATGGAAAAATTAGTTGAAGAAAGAGGTTGTCTTAAATTTCGTCTTTCTAATTCAATTTCTTGAGCCGAATCGCTAAAAATATTGCAGAAGACCTACGGTGAATAGTGCCTGTCAAAAAACTGGAGTGGATCAAGGCCAAGAAGCGATTGTTGATTTGTCTTGTTCTGGTCACCCCCAGTTACTACGACCAACAAAAACTTCGACCAAATCAAGAGGTTGATAAGCCTAAAATCGTCATATGAGTTTTAGAGAGTTGAATCAAGAGGTGAATACCTCTTTTAAGTCTACTCATAACATGATGACTGATATTTTGGACATGAAGCACATCGTTGGATGACTGGTTTCTAAAGAGCTCAATTTATTTCAAAAAGAGCATCAAAAGCAGGTTTCTGAAAACATGATTTCCAGAGCTCGATGGAATCCATATTCATTAAAACGCAACGAATGTCATCGATGAAGTAAAGTATTTACATATGACACCAAAGGATTTTTTTTCTGTCTCCAAAGATAAAATTACCACTTCGAGGAAGGCGTTTTGACTTGATTAAGGCCATGAAAGAAAATTATTCATACCTCAATCAGCCTACGTAAAACGTATGGTGGACAGGTTACAATATTTAATTCAGCAATAATTTTAACTAATTAAATGTATATTAAAAGGATTATTTCAATTACACGTCAAGGTATTATAATGGATTTATATAAAAAAATATATAATGTTATAGTTAATGAGACTTATGCATTGCATATGAAAGATTACTAACAACAGATTACGAAAATGAATGTCATGACAAATTTTACTTAACCACCATCCTTAAAATTATTTACATCAAAATTTTGAATTAATTATAATCAATTTACATCTGAATTATTTTCCTTTAAGTTAAGACGCCTTTTAAGGTTGCCCTAAATAGGCCATCTCCAAATCCTGAAGACTAAGACTTAATAACTTTATTTGTCCCTTCCTAATCCTTGGGATTCCCCTCCATTCACCTTACACGATCTCATCATCCCCTGCCTGGTTTCCTAATTTCAAGAAATTGTTGGGTCATCCTCACTTTCATCTTACAGTCGCCCGAAGAGATATTGACTCCGGCTCGTCACCCTGTAGTGGATACTTCCTGGTAATCGGCTTACCGTTGCCGTGGATCTTAGTGCCGGCAGCTGGCCCGATTTCCCGGGAGATGCGAGATCGGAAGAAGGCCGCTTCCACCCCCACCCCCACCCCCACTTATGCTGGGGTTTGGGATTGATACGTGATGTTCCTTTTTTCTTCTTCTTTCTATTTGGGAATGGTTTGAAGGAAATCAGCCATGCCTTTATTGGTAAATGGTATCAAGTTGGAATGGTAATTGTGTGATTGTGGCTTTTTTTTTTTTTGAGGTAGCCATTTGAGTTTGGTTTGGATCAGGAGAACCAATAGCATTTAGAAGATTTACAGATTTCATATAATGAAAAGTTGTTTCCCTTTTAGTGGTCATTCAATAACACACGTTTAAAAATAAGTACTAATAATATTAATAACACATGTTTAGAAATAAGTACTAATAATATTAATAACACATGAAATAAAAAATGAATATTTCTTTTTAAATTGCAGGAAATCTGTTGTGTCTTTATTGATAATTGGAATCAAGTTGGAATGGTAATTGAGGAATTTCGGCCGTTAAATGAATATTCTAGTTACACATCGAAAAGTTATAATGGATTTATATAAAAAAAAAAAGCTACCCAGGGTTATAGTTAATGAGATTCATGTATTGCATATGTAAGATTAATATTTAAATGCAATTTACTTAATGATAGGGCATTCGATAATGGTATTCACTTAATGGTATGATATTCAATAATAGTATTCACTTAATGGTAACACTATATAATGATATTCACTTAATGGAATCTCTATATAATCTTATTAAGTTAAAGGGAAGATATTCACTAATGGAATTTACTAATGGTATTCGCTTAACGGCATGGTATTCACTAATGTTATTAACTTAAATAGTATTCATAACGCTTAATAGCCATACACTTAACACTTTAATTCATCAATAATTTTAAATTAATTAAATGAATATTCTGGTAACACATCACAAAATTTATAATGGATTTATAGCAAAAAAAGAAAAAAAAAATCTTCCAGTGTTAAAGTTAAATAGATTCATGCATTGCTTATAAAAAGATTACTAATAACGGATTATTATTTACTTAATAACCATCCTTAAGACATATGCACCGCAAAATTTTAAACTAATTATAATCCATTCACATCAAAAATATTTTCCTTTACGTTACGACACATTTTATAGTTGGCATAAATTGGCCATCTCAAAACCCACAAGACTTTGCGACTCCACCTTCTAAACATCTTTATTTGCCCCTTCCTTATCCCGTGCCCCCGTTGTTTCCCCTCACGCAATCCCATCATCCCTGCCCGGTCTCCTAATTTCAGGAAACTGTTGGCTCATCCTTACTTTCATCTCACAATCGCCCCGAGAGATACGGACTCCGGCTCATCTCCCTGCAGTGGATACTTCCTGGTAATCGGCTTACCATGGCCCTGGGTCTCAGTGCAGGCCGCTGGCCCGATTTCCCGGGAGAGATCGGAAGAAGGCCCTTCCCCCCCTGTTTAGTTGGGGTGTTGGAGGTGATACGTGATGTTCTTTTTTCTTCTTTATTTATGGGAATGGTTTGCAGGAAATCTACTGAGCCTTTATTGGTCATTGGAATCAGGTTCGAATGTTAATTGTATGATCGCGGCTCATTTTGAAAGTATCCAACACTTAAAACACTTAAATTTCAGTAAATTATTGAAATGTTTAATTCATCAATACATTTAATTAATTAAATGAAAATCTATTTACATCAGAAAATTATAATGGATTTATAATTAAAAAAAATTACTCATTTTTAAAGTTAATGAGATTTAAGTAATACATATAAAAGATTAACACTTATATGGTATTTACTTAACGGTATGATAATCACTAATGGCATTCATTTCATGGTAGCACTATATATTCATATTCCCTTAAATGATATTCATTAATGGTATTCACTTAACGTTTAATAGTTATTAACTTAACATTTGAATTCATCAATAATTTTAAAATAATTAATTGAATATTCTTGTTACACATCAAAGGTTATAATGGATTTAATGGGAAAAAAAGCTGCCAAGCGTTATAGTTAATGAGATTCATGTATTGCATATGAAAAAGATTATAATAACACAGTATTATGTTCTCATCAAAATTTCAAATTAATTATTATAAGTTTACTTCATGATTATTTTCCTTTACGTAGCAACGCATTTAAGGTTGGCATAAATAGGCCATTTCAAAATCCAGAAGACTTTCAAGACTCCACCTTCTAAACATCTTTATTTGTCCCTTCCATTAATTCCCGTCCATTCTCCTCAAGCTATCCGATCATCCCCAGCCCGGTTTTCTAATTTCAGGAAACTGTTGGTTCATCATCACTTTCATCTCGCAATCGCCCCAAGAGATACTGACTCCGGCTCATCGCCCTGCAGTGGATACACCCCCACTTTTGTTGGGGTGTTGGGGGTGATACGTGATGCTATTTTTTTTCTTCTTTCTTTTTGGGAAATAGTTTGCAGGAAATCTACTGTGTCTTTATTGGTCATTGGAGTCAAGTTGGAATGGTAATTGTGTGATTGTGGCTTTTTTGAAAACAGCCATTTAAGTTTGGTTTGGATCAGGACATCTAATAACATTTAGATGATTTACAGATTTTATGTTACGAAAAGTAGTTTTCCTTTTAGTTGTAATTCAATAAGACAATTTTAGGAAATAATTAATAATAACAATAACATATGAGATGAATAATGTGTATTTCTTTTTAATAACAATTTGTAGGAAATCTATTGTCTCTCCATAACAATTAGTATAATAATAAGAATAACTATAATTATATTGAGAATAATAAAAAATATTTTTTTCTCTAATGCAGCTGGCTAATTCTTTACTTAGAAAGTGATATTTTATGCCAAAAAGTGTTGCACCGACGTTACGCACTTAGCATTACCCAGGGGGAGCGTGTAAATTTTTTCTTTAATGTTAAGCTTAGACAGCTTGAATCTTGCGCCTTAAGGCAATGCTCAGACGTACTCACTTCGCATTACCCAGAAGGCGCGTGTAACTTAATAAGCCACGGACGCGGAGTAAATGCCCCCGCAACGCTCTATACCTATTAGACCGGGACCTACTGTTTAAACTGGATTCGGAATCACTACAAACATCCATGGCACTGCCGGTTTTCGTTCCCGGAACCTGTGCTCTCAAACGTTAGCCACTCTGTAATCAGGCCCTTGGCTGTAAATTATTGAATAAAATATTAAAATTTATCAATAAAATATTAAAATTATCAAAATATCAAAATCAATCAATTTAACGGTTAATAGTTATTCATTGAGCTTTTAACTAATTAAATGAATATTAAAGTGCATTATAGTTACTCGTCAGAAAAGTTATAATGCATTTATATATAAAAAAAAGGAAGCCATCTTGTGTTACATTTAACGAGACTCATATATTTTACATATGAAAAATTAATAATAAGAGATTATTAAATAGAATGAAGGCATATATTTTACTTAATATACATCCTTAAGACATATTCACAACAAAAAATTTTAACTAATTGTAATCAATTTACATAAAATTATTTTCCTTTACGTATCGACACATTTTAAGATTTGTCATAAATAGGCCATCTCAAAAAATCCAGAAGACTTCGAAGACTCCACCTTCTAAACATCTTTATTTGTCCCTCCCTAAACCCCGTCTATTCACCTCACGCGATCCCATCATCCCCCTGTTCGGTCTCCTAATTTCAGGAAACTGTTGGCTCATCCTCACTCTCATCTCACAATCGCCCCGAGAGATATGGACTCCGGCTCATCACCCTGCAGTGGATACTTCCTGGTAATCGGCTTATCATGGCCCTGGGTCTTAGTGCAGGCCGCTGGACGATTTCCCGGGAGATGCGAGATCGGAAGAGGAACCCTTCCTACTCCCCACCACCACCACCTGACTTTTGTTGGTGTGTTGGGGGTGGTACGTGATGTTCTTTTTTTTTCTTTCTGTTTGGGAATGGTTTGCAGGAAATCTAATGTGCCTTTATTGGTAATGGGAATCAAGTTGGAATGGTAATTGCGTGATTGTGGCTGTTTTGAAAGTAACCGTTTAAGTTTGGTTTGGCGGTGAGCAACCAATGACAATTAGAAGATTTACAGATTTCATAGAATAGAAAGTAATTTTCTTTTTAGTTGAAGCTCTATAAGACAATTTTAAGAAATACCATCTAACAATATCAATAACATATGGGGTGAATAATACTTTGTATTCCTTTTTAGTTATAATTTGTAGGAAATCTATTATCTGCTAATAATAATTAGAATAACTCTAGATTGGCTGCACGGCCTGATACCAAGTGAATAGCACTTTGTTTTTTTAGGTACCGCAGGCTTCAGAGTCGAATCCTGGTTGTGCCATGGATGAATTTAGTTGTTCAGAATCCACTTTATGGCCTATGTACTGGTCTAATATGACCATACAGCGTCACAGAGCTCAATTTCATTTCTTCTCCCCTTATCATTCCTTGCCTATAAAAGGGCAACTTAGGCCTGGGCACAATGATGTGGTGTGGTGTAGTAGTAGTAGTAGGGAACTTATAACGGATTTATATAAAAATTAAACTATGCAATGTTTTAGTTAATGAGACTCAAGTATTGCATATAAAGGATTACAAAACATAATGTAGCGAAAATGTACATAAAAACCATAAATAAAATGAAAGATATCAAAATTTCTAACTAATTATGAGCAATTTACATCATAAATAAATTACTTTAAATTACGACATATTTTAAGGTTGGCATAAACAGGCCATCTCAAAATCCCCAAGACTTTGAGACTCCACCTTCCAAACATCCTTATTTGTTCCTCTCTAATCCCGTCCATTCACTTCACGTGATCCCATCATCCCCTGCCCGGTCTCCTAATTTCAGGAAACTGTTGGCTCATCCTCACTCTCATCTCACAGTCGCCCCAAGAGACATGGACTCCGGCTCATCACCCTGTAGTGGATACTTCCTGGTAATCAGCTTACCATTGCCCTGGGTCCTAGTGCAGGCCGCTGGCCCCATTTCCCGGCAGATGCGAGATCGGAAGAAGGCCCCTCCCAACACACCCCCACTTTTGCTGGGGTGTTGGGAGTGATACGTGACATTCTTTTTTCCTTCTTTCTTTCTGGAAATGGTTTGCAGGAAATCTACTGTGTCTTTAGTGGTAATTGGAATCGAGTTTGAATGGTAATTGTGTGATTGTGGCTATTTTTGAAGTAGCCATTTAAGTTTGGTGTGGCTCAGGACAGACAACAACAATTATAGATTTACAGATTTCATATAACGAAAAGTAGATTTCACTTTTAGTTGTAATTCAATAAGACAATTTTAAGAAATATGGGTCTGAATGGCCGAGTGGCTAGCTCTCTGGCGCTCGATACCACAGGTTTTGGGTTCGAGTCCCGGCGGTGCCATGGATGTTTGCAGTGGTTCGGAATCCAGTTTAAACCGTAGGTCCCGGTCCTAATAGGATCGTAGAGCGTTGCGGGGGCATTGGTACTCCGCGTCCGTGGCTTATCTTCAAGTTACACGCGCCTTCTGGGTAATGCGAAGTGAGTACGTCTGTGCAGCGCTTGCCTTAAGGCATCCAAGATCAAGCTGTCTAAGTGTTTGCCAGCTGCATTAGAACGAAAAAAATTTAAGAAATATTATTTAATAATATTAAAAACATACGGGATAAATAATGTGTACTTCTTTTTAGTAAGAATTTATAGGAAATCTATTGTCTCATAATAATAATTAGAAAAAAATAAGAAAAATAAATCTAATAATAATTTGAACTGTAATAATAATTATAATAATAAGAAGAATTGCAATAATAATTACAATAATAATAATAACTAATAATAATTAGAATAATAACAAGAGTAACTCTAATAATAATTAGAATAACTCTAGATTCGTTTCAACATGTTTAAAGTAATTTGATCATGTGCATTAATAAATTTGCTGTGTTTAATGTAATTAATTATTTTTAAATGATTACCCTATTCTATAAAGAAAACTATTTTTTTTTTTTCGAAATGGTAATTCCAGAAAATAATCGAACAAATATATATGATAAGTGTATATCATTGAAAGAAAATAAATTTGTACAAGACATATTGTGCGTGTAGAACTATTTTTTTTGCACGAAATCTATTCAGTAATGGCATGGTATTTCTAGATAATGATATTCAAATAATGGTATGGTGTTCACTTAATGGTATCACTATATAATGATATTCACTTAACGGTATAGTATTCACCTTATGATGTCATTATACAGTGATATTCCCTTTAATATTATTCTTTCAACGCTTGATAGTTATTCACTTTACACTTTGATTCATCAATAATTTTGAACGATTTAAATGAATATTATAGCTACACATCAAAATTTTATATTGGATTATTGCAAAAAAAAGTGCTACTCAGTGTTATAGTTAATAAAATTCAGGTATTGCATATAAAATATTACTAATAACGGTTTATTAAACGAAATGCAGTCATATATTTTACTTTACAACCATCCTTAAAACGTATTCACATCAACATTTTTAACTATATTAATATTAATTACCAAATTATTTTCCTTTACGTCACGAAACATTTTAAGATTGGCATAAATAGGCCATCTCAAAATCCCGAATACTTCGAGACTCCACCTTCAAACATCTTTATTTGTCCCTCCCTAATCCCCGTCCATTCACCTCACGCGATCCCATCATCCCCCGCCCGGGTCCTAATTCCAGGAAACTGTTGGCTCATCCTCATTTTCATCTCACAATCGCCCTAGAGATACGGACTCCGGCTCATCGCCCTGCAGTGGATACTTCCTGGTAATCGGCTTACCATTGCCCTGGGTCTCAGTGCAGGCCGGTGGCCCCATTTCTCGGGAGATGCGAGATGCCCCCTCCGATGATGGAAGAAGGCCCTTAAGACCTCTCCCCCACTTTATTGGGGTGTTGGAGGTGATACGTGATGTTTCCTTTTTTTCTTTCTTTCTTTTTGGGAATGGTTTGCAGGAAATCTACTGTGCCTTTATTGGTAATTGGAATCAAGTTGGAATGGTAATTGTGTGATTGCGGCCGTTTTGAAAGCATCTATTTAAGTTTGGTTTGACAGACAATAACATAACTATATATAAGTTACAACATGCTTGGTGTAAATTTGAAGGTGTACAGTAATAGATTTGCTTGGTTTAAAGCCGTAATTTTTTTTTAAGTGTTACTAAATTGTACAAGGAAAATGTTTTTATATGTAAATTTCGCTACAAATATCTTTTTTTTCCGAAATGTTAATTGTAGAAAACAATAGAAGAAATATATATGATTGGAAAAAAAATTGTACGAGACATATTGTGCGTGTAAAACTATTTGAACGAAGTCTACTGTGCTTTTTCTAGTAATTGGAATAATGCAAGTCTAGCAATTGTTTGACTATGGCAATATTTATGGCTCCCATTTAGTTTTGGTTAAATTAGAACATCCAATAATACTTAACTTTCCATACAAAGAAAAACATGGGTTTTTTTTCAATATTTGGAGGAAATTTTGAGTTTTACATTTAAAAATATATCAATTTAAGTTGTTTTTGTTCAGGACAATCAATAACATCCAGACAAATTTTACTTAATAAAAATCATTAAAGCGTATTCAAATCAAAATTTTGAATTAATTATATTCAACTTATTTGAAATATTTGCCTTTACGTTACGACACATTTTAAGGGTGGTATAAATAGGCCATCTCAAAATCCAGAAGACTTCAGAGACTCCACATCCTAAACATCTTTATCTGCCCCCCTCTAATCCCGCTCGCCCCCCACCCCCGTCTATTCACCTATGACGATCCCATCATCCCCCGCCCGGTCTCCTAATTTCAGGAAACTGTCGGCTCATCTTCACTTTCATCTCACAATCGCCCCAAGAGATATTCACTCCTGCTCATCGCCCTGCATCGCTTAAAATACTTCCTGGTAATCGGCTTACCATGGTCCTGGGTCTCAGTGCAGGCTGCTTGGCCGATTTTCCGGGAGATGCGAGATCGGAAGAAGGCCCCTCCCCACCCCCTACTTTTGTTGGGGTGTTGGAGGTGGTACGTGAGGTACTTTTTTCTCTTTGAATTTGGAAATCGTTTAAAAGGAATCTACTGTGCCTTTATTGGTAATTGGAATCAAGTTCGAATGGTAATTGTGTGATTGTGGCTGTTTTGAACATATCCATTTAAGTTTGGTTTGGATCAGGATAGTCAATAATTTTTAGATTATTTACAGATTTCATAGAACGTAAAGTATTTTTTCCTTTTAGTAGTAAATCAATAAAATAATTTTAAGAAATAATAACTAATAGTATCAATATCATATAGGATTAATTTTTTTTTAGTAACAATTTGCAAGATGTCTATTGTCTCTCCATAATAATTAGGATAACTCTAGATTGGTTACAGCTTGCTTGGCGTAAATTTGAAGTTCAATTATTAATTATTTTTAGATGATTAACATATTGTATTAGGAAAGCTGTTTTCTATATCGAAAACTATAGATTTTACTTATATATGATCGGTAGAAAATTATATACACGAAACATATTGTGAGCTTAAAGTATTTGAATGAAGTCTACAGTGATTTTGCTAATAATTGGACTCCTACTAATTTGGCAATTACATGATTGTGGCAATGCTTATGGCCACCCATTTAGTTCTGTTTGATTTAGAACAATATAGAATTCTTAAGAGATTTTGATTTTCTATATAACGAAAAATGCAGCATGCATTAAAACATGTTTGGTGTAAATTTGAAGCTGTGTTAATAGATTTACTTTGTTTAACGCAATTAATTACTTTTAAGAGATTTCCATATTCTATAAGGAAAAGAATTTTTTTTTTCTCGAAATTATAATTGTAATATTTTAAGTTTGATTTCTCTCTCGACAACCAATAACATTTAGATGATTTACGGAATCCATTTATAGAAAAGTAGGCTTCCTTTCAGTTATAATTCAATAAGGCAATTTTAAGAAATAAGAACTAAAAATATTAATAACATATGATGTGAATAATGTGTATTTCTTGTTAATACCTATTTGTAGAAAATTATATTTTCTCTCCATAATAATTAGAATAATTCTGGATTGGTTACAACATACTTGGCATAAATGTAAAACTGTGCATTAGCAGTTTTCCTTTGTTTAATGCAATGAATTATTTTTTAGTAATAATCCTATCTATAAGTAAAATGTTTCTATATGTAATGTTTGCTATAATTAGATTTTTTTCGGAATGGTAATTGTAAAACAATAAAAAAAATGTGATTCGTGCATATGATATACGTGAATATTTGCGCGACATATTGCGCATTTAGAATTATTTGAACGAATTCTACTGTGCTTTTGGTATTAATTGGAATCATTCTAGCCTGGAAATTAGATGTTTGTGGCAATATTTATAGTACCCAATTAGTTTTGGGTGAATTAAAACAACCAATAATTCTTAACTGATTTTAATATTCCATACAACGAAAAATATTTTTTAATATTTGCAGAAAATTTTGAGATTTACATTTAAAATTGTATCCAAAGTTTGTTTTGTTTAGGACAAACAATAATATGCAGATGATTTACAGATTTCATATAACGAAAAGTAGTTTTCCTTTCAGATAGAATTTAATAAGACATTTTTAAAAATAATAACTAATAATAACATAACATACAGGATGAATAATGTGTATTATTTTAAATAGCAATTTATAAGAAAACTATTGCCCTACAATAATAATTAAAATGACTCTAGATTGGTTTACAACATGCTTGTAAATGTAAAGCTGTGAATTAATAGTTTTCCTTTCTTTAACGCAATGAATTGTGTTTATGTGATTACCATATTCTATAAGGAAAACTAGTTTTTTAATTCCTTCTATTAGCTCACGCTCTCCCTATATATATCTTGTTCACATTTTCAATCATTCATAAAATACTTTTTATTCATCCACTCAAGTTCAAATGCATTTTGTTTTTTGAACTTGTAGTGATGACACTGATGTGAATACAGTTTTTCAAATATTAATTCAGTAATTAAATTTTAATTAATTTATTTTAGATTTTTTTTTAGATTTAAGTTTCATATGTCTACCAATAGATGGTAATATTTTTTATAAAGGACTTTCTGCAATAGAGTGAAAAAAAAAAAGTAGGAATTGACTTAAATTTTTATTTTTTTATATTAATTCAGTAATTAAATTTTAATTAATTTATTTTAGATTTTTTTTTAGATTTAAGTTTCATATGTCTACCAATAAATGATAATATTTTTTATAAAGGACTTTCTGCAATAGAGTGAAAAAAAGTAGGAATTGACTTTAATTTTTATTTTTTTTATATTATTTGTTTTTTGTCGAAATGGTAATTGCAGATTGCATCGATAACCTATTTTTCGGATTATATTTTGAAGGTGTAGAATTCAATTTATATTTTAATCTTTTAAGACAATAAAAAATGTTGTGTTCCTATAAATTTCAGGATGATTTTTCAAAATATAGTAACTAAAAAGAATCTTTTGAAAACTGGAATTATTAAAACTGTCGGTCGATTCTGTGAATAAGTAATTGAAATAGTCGGTAAATGTGGGTTTTTTCCCAGGAATTTGTGCTAGTTAAATTGTCGTCCTTTTTGACATGTGGAGTTAAATTGAGTTTATCATTTTATTACTAACGATGTTTTAAACAAGTCTTTTATTATTTAAAGATAACAAATTTTGAAATGTCTCACAAATGTCATATCATAAGAATAAAGTTTTTCTTCAGTACGGTATTTAAACAAATAGTTTTAAAAATACAAGTTTATAAATAATTTATAAGAGAATAAGGAATATATTAAGTTTTCTATCTTCTAGAAATAATTTCTGAGATATTTACTATCTCGCAAATTATTCTGGAAAAAGAAAATTATTATGGAAAATGTCTATCTAAGAATTTCTTTTTCTTCAGATGAGAAGCATAAAAATAAATTCGCAAATTTTCAGTTAGAAAAATCACAAATTTTGCTTAAAGAAATGCATTTCTTTCATTAATTTAACAATGCTGAAATTAAAAATAAATCAAAACTATTAAAGGAATAATGTTTACGGTTTTATCAAAGCAAGAAAATCTCAAGCAAGCAAAATCAAAAATTCATATTTATAAAAATTTTAAAAAAAAAAAAAAAAAAAAAAAGATTATTTTATATCTGATGTTTTCCTATTTTATGATATATTGCAATTTTTCAAACATTAATGTTAAGCAAGAAATAATTTCTTGTTTTTTAAAGTTTTCATTGAACACACCTTTAAATAGAAAGTTTTTTAATAGATATAAATATATATTTAAAATCGATCACTGATTAAAAATTATTAAAATTATTCGATCACTGATTAAAAATTATTAAAATTATTCGATCACTGTGACAATTTCATTAAATGGCTATTTTCACTCATGCGCGATAACAAAAAAGCACTTAACAACAACAACAACAACAACAACAAAAAACGCTGGTGAATATCATAAAATAGAAAATATATTACAGTTTCTAATTTAAAGAAAATAATTTGCGTGAAATTTACTATGCGTTATTGATCAATGGAAATCTAGACTATTTTGAAAATGTTTATCTAGGAAATTGTTATTCTTCAGATGAAAAAAAGTAAATTCTCAAATTCAGGCTTAGAAAAGTCACTGAATACAACTTTAAATAGAAACTATTTGTGAATAATTATAAAAATGTAATCAAAGTTGGATAACTCACGTGATAATTAATTCTATCACCTAAATCATAAATAAAAAAAAAAAAATACTAATAAAAGCATTTCATAAAGAAAAATTCTAATGAATATCATGAAATAGTAAATTTATTATGATTTTTAATTTCACGAAAATAATTTGTGAGAATTCTACTATGCCTTATTGATCAATGAAAATCTAGACTATTTAGAAAATATTTATCTAGGAAATAGTTATTTAAATAAATAAATTAAATAAACAATAACTTCTCCAATTCAGGTTTAGAAAAGTTACAAATTTCGACTTAGAGAAAATGTATTTATGTAAAAAACACTAATTATGTTTATATATATGTAAAACATTATTAATTTAATACAATGTTAACATTAATTACTTATGTAAACAATTAAGTGAATCATTTCATTTTATATAAACAAATTTAAAGTATCTAAACTATTAAAAAGAATAATGTACAATTTTAATGTATCTTAAATTAAGAAAATGTACTAACAAATAAAACAAAAACTTTTATTATTATAATGATTTTCAGAAGAAAAAAAAAAGTGTTTATAATTTATATTTTTCTTATTTTTATATACATATTACTTTTTATTGAAATTTATTTCTACCACAACAAATGCAAACGTTGTGAAATAAATAAATTTCTACTAGAACTTTTTAAATTATCATCGAATACTGCTTTAAATAGAAACTATTTTTGAATAATTTCAAAAAATATAATTAAAGTTGTATAACTCATGTGATAATTAACTCTGTAACCTAAAGCGTAATCATTTTGCTAAAAACCAATTTCAAATATTGGTAAAAAATGAAAAATACATTAAACAAATAAAAAATTATGACTCTTTGTTTATTTTTAATAAAAATCTAACATGAATTAAATAAATATGGAAGGCATCTGGTACATCTTATTCTTTTAAATATCTTCAATAGACAGTTCTTTTTTAATATTTCAGAAAATTTTTTTTAAAATATTTACTCAATTAAACAAAATTCTAAAGAATTTTCTTTCAAAGAACATTTTTTAATTGTATTCTATAAAAACTTATACCGGAATTATTAAATAGCATTCAATTTTTCCTACAAATTAACGGTTAAATACGAGACTTTTGTAAAACTTCCCTTTTACCAGAATTCCATAATTTCTTAAAAGAATAATTAATGCCCTGAAGCTTTGATATTTTAAATGCAACAACAACAAAGAAAGCGCTGTTGCCACTGAAAAAAAAAAACGAAGTCGAATATGCTTTTAGTTTTCCTTTATCAACAAAAGAAACCAATATTTAATACCACTTAATTTCCGTAAAACCTCTAAGTCTGAACAAAACATTCAATGAAACAAGCGATGAGAGAAAAAAAAAAAAGAACATGGCGCTAGAATGAATGGAAGCAAAAAATAACTTCTATTACATTCCAGTGAAGCATCGCGATTTGTTTTATTAAAACTTTGGAATCGAGAATGGCAACAGCTGGCACTCCAATTTCTTTAGGCGCTCTATTCACTGGCGCGGATGAAGAAAGGACGTTTCACCATCCACAAAACCGTGTATCAATGCGCCGCCAGATCATCTTTTTCGAAAACAAAGTATTATTTTACTTCTTGTTCTTTGATAAACTCACAACACATTCCGTGAATAAACGTATATATATATATATATATTTATATATTATAAAAACTCTCTAAACGAGAATGCAATATAAAAAAAAAAAAAAAAGAAATAATTCGAAATGCCTTCTCTTTTCTCGAAACAAAAAACGTATAAAAATATCCTGTTTTGAAAGTGGGTGATACTGACTCATACAACAGATGCTGGTTTCTTACAAAGGATATGTTTCTTTGTTGTAGCAGTGCGTGATACAAAAGATACCGGCTATTTGCAGAAAAATTCGAAAACCGGAGGAATTCGCGTGAAGCGTGGAACACAATAAAGATATCCGGCTTTTGTTTTTGTCCCAAGTGTATCGCAAGAAGTGTTTCAACAGCAAAAAATTTGCTCATAATTCCATCATACTTTAGAAATTTTTTTTTGCTAATCAGAAATTTTAATGTTTTTATATTTAATTCACAAATATTTACTGTGTTTAGAATAACTCTTCATGTTACTGTAATGGGGGTAATAAAGAGATATAATCAATTATTTCTAATATTTTTCATAGGCGATACACATGGTTCAATACAAATTAAATACAATTTTAATACATACAATTCAATACAATTTCAATACATACAATTCAATTCAAGTTTAGTGCAATTTCAATCCATACAATTCAAAACAAGTTCAGAGCAATTTGAATACATACAATTCAATGCAACTTCCGTACAATTTCAATACATGCTATTCAATACAAGTTCAGTTCAATTTCAATACATACAATCCAGTACAATTTCAATACATACTATTCGATACAATTTCAATACATACAATTCAATACAAATTCAGTGCAATTTCAATACATGCAATCCAATACAATTAAGTACAATTTCAATACATAGAATTCATTACAAGTTCAGAACAATTTCAACACATGCTATTGAATACAATTTCAATACATACAATTCAATACAAGTTTAGTACAATTTCAATACATACAATTCAATACAAGTTTAGTACAATTTCAATACACAAGTTCATTGTCTAATAACGTATAACAATTATTCATTGATGTATCGTCTCAGTTTTCTAAATGATTTAGTTTTCATTTAATTAATGGCGTCAGTAAAAGATATAAAGATGACATAGCATTTCAAAACAGCTAGAGAATTTCTAAAATATTCAAAATCACGGAGTTTGAATATTTTTTATGTACTTATAAAACTTTTCATGCTAATTTCAAAACTGATTTATTTTGAGTTTCGTAAGGGGATGAAAATTATCACTTTTCAAAAATTTGTCAATGTGTTTTTTTTATCTGCAACGTGAATGTCACATAATTAAAAAACAATAATAACACTATGCCTAAATTATTGATTGTTTCTCTTAGAAATCTAATTTTTTTTTTTTATTTTATTTCCCGAAAATAAGATTTAATTTAAGGTGAATATTACATGCATAAACGTTTTACAATATTTCAAAAGCTGAAATGGTGATTAAGTTCAACCACATTTTCATACAAATCATCTTCTTCAGTTTTTTTCCTAAATTTTACATAATATTCCTAATTTAACATATTATTCTGTTGTTCTTGAGACAATATCTTCCCATTCCAACAATTATATTCTGTTGATATATCCCCTGACAATTTTTCTGCAATATCGCGAAAAAAATCCACGTTCTCATGGTCATGTTATACCAAAGAGACAGTTGCTGATTTGCCTGATCACTCGGTATTAACGTGATCAGTCAAATCAGCATACATAAGGTGTTGTGTCATTCAAGTACCGGTCAAATCAGCATACATACAAGTGACATACGGTACTTGAACACTATGTGTAATACGTTAAAAAATGTAAGCAATGCGTACATATAAAATTGTGGTTACTACAACGTTTATTAATGTACCACCATTTCCCATTTGAAATAACTTTTCTCTTGTATACTTTAATTTGTAACCTTGAAAACCTTAATAAAATAAAAATTAATTAGATAAATGCTTTACCTAAATTCAGTTCTTTTCAGTTAATTTCCTCTAAAGTATTGGGGTTTCATTTTCTAACAATATATATGAACATCAATTATAATAAATTCAAAACCACTGCACGTTTTCTTAAAATCTTCTATCGATATTTTTAAGCAGAATCAGGTTGTGACTGTATCACTTTATATTTTTTCATACAGCAATCATCTTTTATTTTTAGGTGAGGGAAAGTTAATTTATTGTGAAGTTAATTACATGACTAATGGCTGCAAATCAAAAGAAGTTCACATATACTAATAAAAATGACTTGCTGAATTCTATTCTCGCAATTACAAAAGAGCAATACTCTTCCAAATAATAAAGAAAATCTCAAAATCAAAAATACAAGAGTGACAGATTCTATGATTCCCTCTTCTCATCCACTTAACTCATCCTCAATTTTTCCATCTCCAACTGACATGCAGTGCAATTCTTGTAGAACAAATGCAATCTTTTTAACTTTGTCGAAAAGTTGTCAAAGTTATATCATATTTTGCTTCTATAGTTGATAAATCAAGGCCATTCCAGAACTATAGAATTTTTGATTCTTATATGATCAGATGAATTGTCAAAAATATTATAATAACAATATTTTACTTAGAATTTTAGCCAATATTTCTATTTTTTTAGAATATATGTATATTCCAAGATATTGATCTCTAAATTTTCAGATACATAAATACGAATTTGGCGTCCGTTTTTCCGGTACACTACTAGGAATCGGCCAATGAACAATATTTTTCTTATGTTAAATATCTGGTATTCTGAATTTTTTTTGTACAAGGAACATCAATACTAGAAAACTTCTTCTCTAATAGTTTTATTATGATGAATATCTAGTGTTTAAATATCATTGGTGTAAATTGTCGATTAAATTGAGTTTAACATACTTATGAGCTTTCACCACGATACAGATAATTTATTTTGTTACACTATAATTTTAAAAACCTAAATTCATGAATGTGTTTTGCACATAAACAAGTTTCCTTTATCAATATTATCCTTTTTGATATGAAATTTCCCAAGAAAGGATTGGGACATATTCAATCATCTGCCTAATCATGCTAGAAGAACATCGTTACTTTTCATAAGTACTTATCAATGTTGAAATCTACAAGATATAAATGTACATTGGGGCCAATCCTAAAATTAATCTTATTCCATGTACGATAAATATGTATATACTTCAAATGTACCTTTGTCACTGATGACTTTATTTTAAAATATAACAAATTTTTTTTGCTGACTTTGAATTTAATTGTTCATTGTTCTTCTTTTCAAAATTAAAATCATTATTATATATATACACTGAAGTGACAAAAGTCATGGGATACCTCTTAATATCGTATCGGCCCTCCTTTCGCCCGGCGAAGTGCAGCAACTCGACGTGGCATGGACTCAACAAGTCGTTGGAAGTCTTCTGCAGGAATATTGAGCCTGCTGTCTCGATAGACGTCCATAATTGTGAAAGCGTTGATGGTGCAGGATTTTGGGCACGAACAGACCTCTCGATGATGTCCCATAAATGCTCGATGGGATTCATGTCGGGCGATCTAGGTGGCCAGATCATTCGTTGGAATTGTCCAGAATGTTCTTCAAACCAATCGCGAACAGTTGTGGCCCGGTGACATGGCGCATTGTCATCCATAAAAATCCCATCGTTGTTTGGGTACATGAAGTCCATGAATGGCTGCAAGTGATCTCCAAGTAGCTGAACATAAGCATTTAAAGTCAATGTTCGGTCCAGTCGCACCAGAGGTCCAAGTCCATGCCATGAAAAAACAGCCCACACTATTACGGAGCCACCACCAGCTTGAACAGTGCCTTGCTGACAGTTTGGGTCCATGGCTTCGTGGGGTCTGCGCCACACTTGAACCCTACCATCAGCTCTTACCATCTGAAATCGTGACTCATCGGACCAGGCCACGGTTTTCCATTCATCTAGAGACCAACCGATATGCTCACGTGCCCACGAGAGTCGCTGCAAGCGATGTCGTTCTGTCAGTAAAGGCACTCGAGTCGGTCTTCTGCTGGAATAGCCCAAGAAAGCCAAATTTCTCCGCACAGTTCTAACAGAAAAGTCCCTTGTACGTCTCCCATTGAGTTCTGCGGTTATTTGACGCAGTGTTGCTTGTCTGTTAGAATTTACGACTCTTTGCAGACGTCGCCGGTCTCGGTCGTTAAGTGCAGGCGGTCGACCACTGCGCTGTCCATGGTGGGATGTTATGCCTGAAATTTCATACTCTCGGCACACTCTTGACACAGGGGATCTGGGAATGTTGAATTCCCTAACGATTTCCGAAATGGCATGACCCATGCGTCTAGCTCCAACTAACATTCCGTGTTCAAAGTCTGTTAATTCCCGTCGTGCGGTCATCATCACGTCAAAACCTCTTCACATGAATAACTTGAACAGAAATGAAAGCTCTTCGAAAGCACTGCGCATTTATACCTGTTCTACGCGATGCTACTGCCGTCTGAAAATTTGCATATTGCTATCCCATGACTTTTGTCACTTCAGTGTATATATGTACAACATAAATATTTTGTTATCAAAAATAACTTGCCCTCCTACTAATTTCTTATTTATTATTTTCTCTGTTTCTTTGTGCATACACCGTGAAAAAAATCCAATTTCTGTCTTTATTTTAGCTGCATTCATTATCATAAAGAAATGAAAAAGTCTCTTATAAAGAAAAAAAATTACTATTTTAGAAGTAAAAAGGCATAAAAAAATATTATTTTTTATGGAATGTTGAATGAGTATTTTTTTACGTCAGAATATTGCTAAGCATAATAATCCTTTAACAAAACTTTGTGTATAACCATCAGTATTTTTATTATATAATGGAACATACTTTAAGTTATTCTTTTAATCATATGTAGAAAATTGAAAGTGCCTAATTCTGAGAAAATTATTTCTTCTTTAAATCTAAAAATGAAACATGAAGAAAAAAAAAGGACACTTTTTTCGAAGATATTGTAATATTTTTGTAATTTTATACAACGTCTACTTATTTGTAATTTTACATACATAATATTCACCTTAAATGAAAACTTATTTTATAGAACATAAAATAAAATGAATTGAAAACTCTAAGAGAAAATAGTCTCTTATAAAGAAAACAGCATTCTTAGAAGTAAAAATGCATATTTCAAAAATCATTCAGAACCATTTATATGCTTGAATGGGACATAAGACGACACCCTCCATACTTTTATTCTGCGTACTGATTGGAACTCTTCACTGACTCTGCATACACCGTTTCTCTTTCTCCCTCTCTGTTATCAGTTCCAAAAAAAAATGTGTAAAGTCCAAAGTCTAACTTAAGGATCAACCCGTTCCCAAAGGAGGATCTATCAACCTTGAATTAATTCCCGTTGGCTATATTTTGTATCGGGAAGGCATGGTAGGTCCTTACATATATGCAGCTGATGGTCATGGTCTAATTAGCCTAAAGTGTGCAGAAATGACCACAGAACGACAAACTAAACAAAATTAAACTAAATTATTCATAAGCAATTTAGTTTGTTAAAATTTTCGAAATAGAAATCGCAAATATCCGTTTTTCAAATAAGTTGTCCTTATTAGTGTTGCATGTGTTTTACTAACCAAATGGACGTGATTTATTTAAAACTATATGATGAGCACGAGTAGAGAGAGAAAACCCAAATCTCTAGTGAAGATTATCTCTAAAATGGATGAAATTACAACTAGTATTTACATTCGGTTAATTTAATTATTACATTTGGTTAGATTGAGATTTATTTTGGATGTACTGTCTCTTGAGTATTTTAACTTCAAATTCGTTATTGTGCTACAAGAAACATTGTATTATGTCGTTATTCATTTCATTTCATGTAGAAATTACAATCTAACTGGAGAGAAGCTCAAAAATTACAATTTGTAAGGATATGTTTTATGAGTATCTGATGCTGTTAGTAATTAGTAAATATTTTATTACCAATTAAAATTATTCAAATTTACTAAAATTTCTATTCTACGATTAATATTTACATCCATTTATATTGATATACCTTTCTTGCTTGGGGATGTATTTGATTCCATTGCATATAAATATTTTGACCAACCAGTAATTATTACGATCCGATAAAATTGAAATTTATATTGACTCATACCCAATTGCAGTCATGATTCTAATGATCCTTTTTAGAGTCTGACAATATGAAAGCTGTGATTACTTATTAAAGATCATATAATCCAAGTATAAATTATTTACGTTTGTTTACATTAAAATTTTAAATTGATTCGTTATTCTTTTTAGAGAAATTCATATTGATTCACAACCTGTGATACTAATGTTTATAATGATACGCTTTGAGAGCATGATTATGTGCTGAAGCTATTACTTATTGAAAATGATGTGTATAGTAGAAATAAAATGATTAAATATTACTAAAAGATTTTAAGAAAAGCATTTATGTTGCGATTATTGTACACGAATTCGAATATATATAACTTTATTTATTCAGAGATATAATATATATATATATATATATATATATATATACAAATATACGTATACGTTTATATATAGAGAGCGAGATAGAAATGGATAGAATGTTATATATGCAAGTGGTTTTCAAAGTATTGGAAACTAGAGTTATTAGGAATCCTTTACTAATAAGCGTTGGTCTGCCTTTGGCATATAATACAGCTTGGATTCACATGGGAATCGCGTCATACAAGTTCTGAATAGTGTTTAGAGGAATACTGTCCCATTCTTCATAGAGATTTTGTGAAGCTTATAATATCTAGAACCAGACAATCCAATTGTCGATGTCTACATTACGCCAAAACTATTGAAAGATTTATTCAGTTTTCAAAGTCAGCAATCACCAGGAAGAAATGAACTTTATTGAGCTAATAAGTATTATAACTGGACAAATGTGGGAAAAAAAGTCTATTGCTATGATACTTATTTTACAAAAAAAAAAATTTGCTGATCAATTAATTAAGATTTAATTTTTTTTGTCTATATTTCTGTCTAGATTTTAATTTTTCTTCTTCTGTTTATAAAGAAGTTATATTTTTAGTATGCAAGTTGCACAACTATATTTTAACTGGATGTGGTTAAGGGGGTTTAATGTGGGGTATTTAACGGGGAGGAACAGGTTAAAAACTCACAGCTTTATTGACACACGCTCGAAAGCACACATATAATTTAAAGACATATAATTACAGATTCGAGGAAGGATTCCACTTTTATTCCATAAACCATATACCTAGCTACGCGCACGATGCGCGAAATATAATTCCTCACCAGGTGAGAGTCTGTAGCCCAATAGACCCTTTCTCCTAAACGCCACACCCAGTGCTCTTGCCAGTGCGTAGGAAGAAACATGGCACAAATTATCCTTTTATATACACATTTTACTGTTTTAAAGTAATATTATCATTGAAACTAACTTAAGCAATATCATATAATCCCATTAAATATGTCATTACATTTAATACAGATAGTAATTTGAATGACTTCATAGATTGAAAAAAATCCAGTTTATAAAACGCTGCGAAAAATGATCTTATGATTAGATAAACAAACAAATGTTGTTTAAAAATTTTTAGACTAAATGTTATTTTCAAAACATTTCGTAAACTGTTTATATTATTAGATACAAGTTGAAAAAATCATTTCTAAATTAGCCTGAATTACTATAAAAACACTAACTTATCAGATTGTTCATAGTTTTTTTTTAAATATATTTTCTAAATATTATTTACATACATATATTTTTTTCAAAAATATTTATATTAATAGCAAACAAGTTTATTTATTATTTTTATAGAATCAAAAAAACACTAAAATAGCTATTACTATTTTTTTTTATTATTATCAGAAAAATTAAATTTTTTTTCCTATTATATAGTTTGTTATATTCTATATATATGTATATATATTTTTCCAAAAATATTTATATTAATAAGCAAACGTGTTTATTTATTATTTTTATAAGCTCAAACAAAAACAGCCATTACTATACCTTTTCAATATCAGAAGAAAAGAATAATGTTTATTTTTGCTGGCTAAGAGAAAAAAAAAAAAAAAAACGGTGTTTGTCGTTTTACAACATAGTGTTAGAAACACAGAAAATGAAAAAATTTATATGAAACCGAGAGCAGAAGATCAAATGAGCAGGAAACAGATTCAAATGAGGAGACTAGGGCAAAAACAGAGAATTGCTTGATGAAGCAGAAATCAATGGGGGAAAAAAAGGTGCGAAAGAAAATCAGTCAAGCAGGAAATAACAAAACAGAATGCATGAATATCGTTGCCCCAGGAGCCAATAAGAGTGAAAAAAAACAGAGAATGGACGGAGTTTCTTGCTTGTCTATAAAGCAAGTTGTTATTGATCGCTAAGACGGGTGCGAATAAACATTCAGCAATAGCAATAGTGCACTACGGATGACCTACTACCCTACACTAGTGGCTCTCAAAGGGTGCGCTAGGATGCACTGTTGCACCATAGAGGAGTTTCTTTTCTTGTCAGATTTTACATTCAAAGATAGCTTTCATTACAAACAAACAACCGTTTAGGTTGCTTTTTTCAATTCCTTCTATTATCTCACACTCTCCCTATATATATCTTGTTCAAATTTTCAATCGTTCATAAAATACTTTTTATTCCTCCACTCGAGTTCAAATACATTTTTTTTGAACTTGCAGTGGATGACACTGGATATTAATTCAGTTTTTTCGAATATTAATTCAGTTATTAAATTTAATTAATTAATTTTAGTTTTTTTTTTTTTAAATTTAAGTTGCATATTTCTACCAATAGATGGCGCCTGATAAAATTAAAAAAAAATTAACGAAAACTATTTGTAAAGGACTTTTCTGCAATATAATGGAAAAAAAAAAAGTAGGAATTGACTTTAAAAATTCTTTTTATATTACTTGTTTTTCTTCATTCTACATAAAAACGTAAAATATGCCAGAAATGCCAAAGTCTATGAAATTTTTAATATTAAAAATTTTACATTGCAGTCTTTGAGATTCCACCGTCTGTAAGTAGTAGTCAATGTAGTTGATCTGTGGGGTGTTAGTAGTGGATGCTTATTAGTGAGAAATTGTATATATTGTGTTTTTATTAATTTGTATGTTTTTAAATGCGCCCCGACTCTAAAAAGTTTGATAATCACTCCACTACACCTATATATCACCAAGGCAGCTTAAAAAGAGCCCTAAAATGCCATCTGGGAGATTTATACCCACCTTGTGCTAAGCTAAGAACATTTTGAATTACATTTATTTTGAAAATTTCCCCGGCATAATATGGACACTACCATTTGAAAGAAAAACAAAAATCATTGAGTTAGATGAATCATTTATTCTTTCACTTAATTTCTTTTACAAAAGAATTAATACAGCTTTTATTTTGTTGTTGTGGACAAAATATTTTTAAAGTGATTATTCTCACCCAATTTAATGTAATTATTACTTTCTTTTGGAGTTCTTACAAAACACGCTATTTTTGAATAGCAGCTGACATTCTCCTTTTTAAAAAGTCTTAAGACATGATTTTTTTTTTTTTTTGCTACTCAAATGTATAAATTTTATTTAAGGCCATCAGTTGTTAAAAATTATAACTCTAAATCTATATAATAGAAAGCTAACTATTTTTTATGAAGTCATTTGAGATATTTATTATTAAATAGTGCAATAATAATAAAAGATCAACATCAGTTAATTGGATATTTGAAGTTATCAAAAGAATTCGAACATATTGATATACAATACAAGCAAATTGCAGTTTCATCTCCATTAGCGCAACAGCCTTATGGTGGACCAATCAGTCTGTCTATTGGCAGATTCCAAGGCTGGAAATGTTTTCTTTTTTACGGGATAGGGGTATCAGCCCTATGTCCAACGCTCTACAGTCATATTAGACCAGGATCTACAGTTTAAAGTTGATTCCGAACCACTAGAAACATCCATGGCACCGCTGGGACTTGAATCCTTACCTTTGGGAAGGTGAAGTTCCTAATGCTCTCACCAACTGATTAATCCTGATGGCCAAATGACCAGACACTTGGCCACCAGGCAGCCAAACTTTAATTTCTGCCCACCTCAATTCGATATGAAAAAAATTATTTTTGCTTCAAAATCTCTTTGAAATGCATGAGAAAATCATTACCCATTGACAGATTACCTGCTTCAATAATCAGAGAATATCTTTTAACTAAATCACCATTATTAAAATAATTGCCACCCATTTCTGATCATAGATGCTTCTTTATGGTGGTTCTTCACTCCCAAAGGCAATCACAATTTCTTCTTGTAAATTACCATCACCTCTCATCTATTCTAATGCAAATTAAAAAAACTAATTATTTGCTTTTCGAATGTCCTGTGCGTGTCAACATTCCTTTAAAAGAATTTTATTTCGTTCCAGGTAACTAGAATGTGCGTGGAAAAAGTAGTTATTTTGAGAAATAACTTAGTTTGTGTCCACCAACAAAGCTGAATCAAGACCACACCTACCTATGGCCCATAGCCCTAATCCGAACTTGTACTATAGTATAACATAATTATGACAGAATTTCGGTTATCGAAACGAAACCAAATTAACAATTTTTGGATAATTACCTGCCAGTGAGCTCATTTTAAAATTAATGGTCTTGCAAAATGCTGACTCCTAAATCCCCTTATCATATTTTGGAACTTTTTAAATAGATACATCATTATCTATTATAATCTGTTTATAATGATAATTTAAAAACTACAGAACATTAACAACTCCTTTAAAGATCTTAATCTATATTTTACTGAAACATTAAAAATGTGGATGCTTTCCAAACCAAATTCCTATTGCAAAGTGTGAGAAAATCTTTACCTATTGACAGATGACCTATTTCAATAATCGGAGCATATCTTTTAACTAAATCTCCATTATTCCAATAATTACCACCCATTTCTGATCATCGAATCTTCTTTATGGTGGTTCTTCATTCCCAAAGGCAATCTCAATTTTCACAATTGCTTCTTGTAAATTACCATCACTGCGCATCTATTCTGATGCACTTGAAAAAAAAAAGAATTATTTGCTTTCCGAACGTCTTCAGCTTGGCAACATTCATTTAAAAGAATTTGCATTCGTTCCAGGCAACTAGGATGCACGTAAGAAAAAAATGCTGAAAATAATTTTTAGTGTTTCCATTAAGTGCCAACTCTATCAAGAAATAATTGAATGCAGTCATTTACAAGCCAGGAGATAACACTAAATTCAATTAAGTAAATACATAAATATAAACGCACTTACGTCTCTCCATAGCAGGGGCCTATAAAATTGTTATGGGTCTTCCACTCCAGGAGTTGTAAGTAGGGTTACCCCGTTTCTTTTAAAGCCATAAAAGTATGTTCCGTTAGTGCTTCAAGCGGCAAAGTGCTTTCGATGCAGTCAAGAGGTAATAAAAAAGCTACAGAACCTGCAATCTGTTTGGCTAAGAACCCAAGTGGTGATTTTTTTCTTTATAGCTCTGAAAAATATTGGAATCAATTTTTAGAATGCTGCTATTTGGTTGATGATTAAATGTTTAGTTATTATGGGGTTATTAATGTCCGAGATGAACATGTAAGGCTTTTTATTAGCACTGATTTTACGTGTCTTCTGAATTGCGCATATCTTTTAATGAAGAAAGAGATTTAAAGTAAACAATTTATTGCAGTGCAGATAATAGGAAAAAAAGAAAGTCCTTGTTTTGTTGTTGGTTTTCATATTAGAATTTGTAGATCCTTTTTGTGGTTTCTTTTTTTTTTAAAAGACATATAAACAAACAGCATGTTTAAAAGTTTAAAATAAGCAACAATAAAATACAAACAATCTCTACTATCGCATGTCTACAATCGTGCATTTACGATAAAACTGAACATTTAATCCAACATTGTTATAGCTATAGAGAAAGAACTTGTTTTGGTATTGGTTTTCATATGCAAATTTCTAAATCCTTATTCTGACTACAATTTTTTATTAAAGAAAGATAAACATACATCGTTTTAAAAAGTTTTAAAATAAGTAACAATAAAATGTCTACAATCGTGTATTTAAGATGAGATAGATAATTTAATTCCACTTTGTTATAGCGTATAGAGATGAGAAAAAAAGAGGGCTTATTTTGATATTGGTCTTTATTCGAATATTTAAGTCCTAATTGTGACATATTTTTTTATTGAAGACAGATAAACAA
The DNA here is from genome assembly GCA_021605095.1 of Caerostris extrusa. Taxonomy (NCBI): domain Eukaryota; kingdom Metazoa; phylum Arthropoda; class Arachnida; order Araneae; family Araneidae; genus Caerostris; species Caerostris extrusa. Next base: position 22,717 of record BPLR01017959.1, on the reverse strand, counting down.
ACATCATTTTTAAAAGGTTTAAAATAGACAACATTAAAATTAAGTCAACAATCATGCACTTAAGATAAGATAAAACATTTAATCCAACATTTTTATAGTGCATAGAGTTAAAAAAACCTGTTAATTTTCGTTAACGGCGTTAACCGTTAATGCTATGCTAATTTTAACCTTGAAGTTTAACATTCCTTAATTCTTTGATATGTAGTTAAATGAAATTCACAAACACTATACAATCAACAATTATACAAGCAATTATACATAATATAATCAACAATTCATATAACATTAATTTGAATTGATTGTATAGTGATATTAGTATAGCTGTTTGTATAGTGATATTAGTAGAGTTGATTTTATAGTGATATTAGTAGAGGTAATTGTATAGTGATATTAATATAGTTGATTTTACAGAGATATTAGTACAGTTGTTTGTATAGTGATATTAATCATTATTCAATCAACTATAATAAAATCATAATAATGTTCGCCATACATAAATCTTAAAATGCTTCACATTCAATCTCCTCATAAAGCAAGAAATTTTTTATTGCCACAAAACAGGTCATATAACATTAGTGAATTTAGTTCAAATTACACCTAGATAGAAACATCCAAGTGCGTGTTAAAAGACTAAAGAAATACACAGGAAATACCTTCCATTAATCTTTCTGCAAATTCCTCCAATTTACTCTAAATCCTCAAAGCCCAATCCACTTCCCAAACCTTATCTTTTAATCTTCCCAACTCGGGAACTCCTTGATCCAGACTCGCATAAACAAATCCTCGGACATCAGCCATCCGCTCCACAAACACGATCTGTTTACCCAGACCCGTTGCGAAGTGTAACGAAACGTAGCATTATTGGCGTAACTCCGCCAGAGAACTCAAGTCTTTGGACAAAAGCACACCTTCAGGGCTGTGTCAATAGGAACGGCCTAAAACTAATAACAAACCTAAAGGCTCCCAGTTGCTGAAGGGAACTCATTTTGGAAGGGAAGAAACTTTGAAGTTGGTGACATTCATTTCGAAGACAATGTCTTTCATAAGTAGTTTGGGGATGAGTTGGGAGAAAACTGGTGCATCTTTTGGAACGGCATAATTTGATGTGTCTTTGATGGTTGTCATTATTAAATAATATTAATAGGTAGATTTTTTTGATAATCTATTTACAAGAACGAAATCATGAAATTTGTAAGCGTCTTTATTTGAGTGCGTATGATTTTTAACAGATTGTATTCACATATTTAACTAAAAATCTGATGTAAAAGGGCTTTGTCTTAATTGGTTTCTTTAATAATTAGCTTATATGATCCTGTTTCGCCAAGCTTTGGAGACAATGTTTTTTTTTTTCATTGCAACATTTAATTGAGAAATGTCATTAACGGTTGTCAAAATTCAATATTAATAGTAGAATTTTTTGATAATCTTTTTCACAAGAACAAAACTTTTTAATCAACAAAAGTATGAATCTCGACTTGAGTGGATATATTTTTTCGACATTCTATATGCACGTAAGTTTTGTCTCTGATTGGTTTATTTAATAACTAGTTTATTTGATCCTGTTTCGCCAAAATTTGGTGGCATTATATATTTTTACTTTGGTACTTTAACTAAAAAACTCAGTAAAGAGGGCCAAAATATCGTGATAAAATAGATCAATATAATTAAAATGTAATTTACTTATTCAAAACGGTAAAAGGTTCATCATAGCCCTTTATAAATCAAATTTAGGATTGATGAAATTTTACAAACTTTTATTTATACTCTTAATTCATTCAACGAAGAAATGAAACATAATAAATTTGGAAAAACAGAAATAAAACAAAAGAATTAAGCCATTGGTAAATATCTAGAAAATAATAAATTATAAAGCAGGCAATCATATGGATTTTTATATATTAATTCCTATAGATTGATTAATAACAAGAAATTAATAATAGCCACATAACAGATCACTTAAAGTACAGATAACATTGGACCTTAAGACGCATTTACTTCAAATTATATCTAGATTGAAACATCCAAGTTAGTGCTAAAAGACCAAAGAAAAACACGGGAAATACCTTCTTTAGTTCTTCCCCAAATTCCTCTAATTTACTCTAAATCCTGTAAGCCCAATCCACCGTTCCAGACCTTATCTTTTAATCTTCCCAACTCGGGAACTCCTTGATCCAGACTCGCATAAACAAATCTCGGACATCAACCATCCGCTCCACAAACACGATCTGTTTACCCAGACCCCTTCCGAAGTGTAACGAAACGTAGCATTATTGGCGTAACTTCAGCCAGAGAACTGAAGTCTTTGGACAAAAGCACACCTTCAGGGCTGTGTCAATAGGAAGGGCCTAAAACTAATAACAAACCTAAAGGCTCCCAGTTGGTGAAGGGAACTTATTTTGGAAGGAAGAAACTTTGAAGTTGGTGACAGTTCATTTCGGAAGACAATGTCTTTCATAAGTTGTTTGGGATGAGTTGGGTGAAAACTGGTGCATCTTTCAGAACAGCATAGTTTGATGTGTCTTTGATGGTTGTCATTTTTGAATAATATTAGTAGGTAGAACTTTTTAAAAATCTCTTTACAATAACCTAACTTTTAATCAAGAAATTTGTGTTTGAATGGGTAAACGTTTTCAACATTGTATAATCATTAAGTTTTGTCTTTGATGATTTTTCTTTAATAACTAGCCTCTATGAACCTGTTTCGCCAAGCTTTGGTGATGTTATATATTTTATACATGGCCCTATTTAAAAAAACTTCTCAGTAAAAAGAACCATGATATTCAGATAAAATTTGATCAATATAATAAAATATAGTTTACATATTCAAGATGATAAATGGTACATTATAGTTCTTTATAAATCAAAATTAAGATTGGTGAAATTTTTCAAACTTTTTATTCATACTCTAAATTCACCCATAAATAATTAAATGAAATAACTTTGAAAACACAGAATTAAAAGAAATTAAATGAACCATAGGCAAATATCTAGAAAATAATAGTAAAGTAATAAAGCTGGCAATCATATGGATTTTCTATACATAAATTGATAGCAGGAATATGAAAAATTATGTGTACGAATATCACAAACTTATAGTACTTATGCCTTTAAATATTGGTTAAAAAAAGAGTGAGACACCATTGACATAAGAAAATTAAATTAAAATTTTTCTTGTTTTAATTATGTTGTATATTTTTTTTTCTTTTGCGTTATAGTAGTAAATATATAATGATTTTGTCGAATACTTATGCTTGAGATAAAGAAAATAAAATTATTCATTTTAAATTAAATATATTTGGATGAGTTGATATAGAATTATTGGTTTTGGCTATGAAAAATCACGAATAACTTGAAAAAAATGATTAAGGATAGTAAAATAAAAATTCAACTATATTGTGTGTTCTGCACAAAAATAAACAATTATTAATTTTTTTCACTGTTAAATGTAACCATTCATGCAAATGTAATGTTATTTGAAATACATTTTCACCAACAAGTACGGCACTTGATTTTTCGTTACTGCTAATTTTGTTTGAATTTTATATATTTTTAATATTTTCATTTTGCTATGGAAAATATGTTCTTGGCTCATTTTCCAGTAATCTGAATTTGGTGTCTGTCCGATTTAACTTAGATTATTTTTTTTTATTATCGGAGTATTGGTTTATACTTAACTTAAGTAAAACAAAAAAAAAAAAAAAATTTATTATTCTATTTATTATAAACTATTGTTATTTAAAATACTTTAACGGTCGCATTTTTCTCTTAAATAAATATTTTTTTATTTGGTTTACATTATTTATTTCATTTTTATCCATAATTATTTCCCATTGTCATAAATGTATTATGATGTTAATTTACTTTCAATAGAGTCCGGTAGAATTCGCTAAATATGTATTCTACTTGAACAGATGCATACGACACTTTAAAAAATTTGTAGTTTATATTCAAAGTTTTATTCATTATTTCAGAGTACTGCAGGGTACTATGTCCTTTATTTCTTTGTCATATGCAAATCGAAAAAAATAGTATTAGTACATACAACCCGTCGTTGGCAGTTATATAAAAAGCTAAATTATATATATATATATATGTATATTGTAAAATTTAGCTAGAGAAAATGTTTTTTTTATATAACTGCCAACACGGGTTGTATGTACTAATATATTTTTTTTTTCGATTTTTTCGATATATATATATATATATGTGTGTGTGTGTGTTGTAATCATGCTACCTCCTAACCACTGGCAAGAGCGTCCCTTGTGGCGTTCAGGAGTAATGGTCAATTGGCCTGCATACTCTCACTCAGAAGGAAGGAAAGTATATTTCGCTCATCCTACGCGTAGGCGGTAGCTGGGTTTTTGGCTTAAAAGAGGAATCCTTCCTCAAATCCACAATTAAATGTCTTTAAATGTGTTAAAAGTGTACTCTAAATGTATGTCCGTAGTGTTTAGTGTGTATGTAAATAAAGTTCTGAGTTCTCCAACATGTACCTCAAGTATTTCAGTCCCACTAAACCCAGTCGCAGCTGCACAGCCCAGTCATATTCAGCTGCACAACCTGCACACTACAACGTACAGAATTAAATATTTTAGTTTTAAATAATTTTCCTTAAATAATATAAATTGTTTAAATAAACCAATCATGTTTATCCAGAAATTCCCATTTATATGTGTTTTTTTTTTCTCCATTCATCCATAAACATTTAATATATTAATAACATAATATTGTTAACTTGAAAAACTAAGTAATATTGTATGTTTTTCACATTATCTATTTTACAATAATTTAACTATCGAAGCTAGTATGTCTGGAATCATATGGTATACGACTATCCATATATCATATACATATGCAGGGTGATTATAATTGAAATCACTTTCAAAATGTTGTAAAAAGAGCTCAAAAATTGGTTCAAATTTGAACTGAAAATACTTGAAGAAGAGGGAAACAGTACGATATAAACAAAAGTTCCAAAGTGTATTATAGATGGCGCTGTAAGCGTCATAAAAAAGTGAATTCGACTGCCAGTGATATCTTGAAACGAAATTGCAGCAAATTTGGCAAGAATTGCACTTTAAACCAACTGTAGTGTTCATTGTTCTTGATTGTTTCGGTTTTGTCATTCAACAGTTGTGACGCTGTTGGTGGAAAGCTCATCCACCTTCTGCAACGTCATAACAAATTGGATGGGAAAAATCTGTGGAACTTTTTCTTTGAACTTTTTTTGATGTCATATCGTGTTCTCTTCAAGTATCTTCAGTTCAAATTTGAACTCATTGTGACAAATGATTCTTTTTTTTACAGCATTTTGAAAGTGGGATTTTAATTATAATCACCTTGTATGGTATACATATATACTATGCATGTATAATATGATGGCATAGTGAATATATGGTTTTTACTTTAATTAAAAATAATTAATATATTTTTTTTTTCCTATTTTAATAACAATTTATTGGAATGACAAAATAAATTCTATGCTTTTTTATTTTTTAGGTAATGCTCGAATATACACTCATAAAATCCTTCATTTTTACGTAGAGAAATATAAAAAAAATAATTTATAGTTACTTGAATTGAACTCGGTTTTTGATTAATTCACATTTCATCCCTTTTTATTTTCCCTTGTCCTCTAAGATTCGAAATTGAAGAGAAATCTTTTCCGGTATTCATACTTCATCAAATGATAGAAGAAAAAAGGATCAAAAGATTCCCCCTTTATTTGTTCTGTCATATCTCTCTTATATAGATTTTCAACTCAAATATTTTTGAGCCCGAAGGCTAAAATGTCGCATTCAATTTTTCATTTCAAAAGTTACTTAAAATGTAATATAAATATATTTCTTTTATTTTTTATCCGGGAAAGAATATTAATTTCGATTCCGAGTTTGCTTATAAGAAACGAATTGGTACAAAAGAAAATTGTTACGAATTGCATATGATTTTAAAAGTGATATTAGTTGAAGGTAAAATAAAATCTCATTTCATTTATCTGTCCTGTAACTTAGTCAGGTAACTGAAAAATATTGAAAGAAATACTTATTTTTGATGTGATGTACAAAGTATGACAATTTATAGAATCACTTTTTTACGAGCAATGCATTATTTTGAGATTATTTTGAATAAATTATATATTATTCATTATTAATGTATATTTAAATTACTGATTTGAATCTATTAATAATATATTTTTGCTTATGAATATTATGAATACATTAACTTATTCAAATATCGAAAAAATTTTTATGTTTATATCGAATAATCTTTCTACATGTTGCATATGATTAGAATGATTATAATTATTGCAATATCTTAAAATAACATTTTTTTTTTTATCAATAAAAATTATTCTTGCAGATTTCTAGAGTCGGTAGAGGATTTCTATTTTTTTGTGTGGGGGTAGGTTGTAAATCATACATCCAATGCTCTAAGGTTATGCTAGAACGTGACCTACGGTTTAAAGTGGATTCTGAAACCCTACAAGCATCCATGGCAAATCCGGGTCTCGAATCTGAAACCTGAGGTACTGAACGCCAGACCGCTAGTCAATCGGCCATCAGGAATACAGAAAAAAAATTCTTATACTTTTTAAATTTTATACACTGCATACAGTCTTCCATCAAAACAACGTAATATTGTATACGTTTTTCATTTTTTAATTTTACAATAATAAAACTTGGGAAGCTAATTAGTCTGATTTCATATGGTATATGGCTATTCATATATCATATACATATATCATACGACATATTCATGCATATCCATATGCATACATACATATACATATTATATACATATATCATATGACTGCCGTCATATGGTGGTATGAAAATCTGATGGAAATAATTAAACTGTTTATATTTAATAAAAAGTAATAAAATAATATTTTTTTTTAATTTTGGTTAATAATCTTTTGAATGACAAAATAAATCAGAACAGAAAATTTTATGCTTTTTAAATTTTAGGTTATACTGGAATATGTACACATTGAATCATCCATTTTTGTATAGAAAGATATAAAAAATAATTTCTATTTATAGACTATAGTTATTTGAATAGAACTCTTTCTACTCGGTTTTTGTTTAATTCACATTTCATCCGTTTTTATTTTTCCTTGTCCTCTAAAATTCAAAATTGAAGAGAAATCCTTTCCGGTCCTCATACATCATCAAATGATAGAAGAAAAGAGGATCATAAGATTCCCCTTTATTTGTTCTGTCATATCTCTCTTATATAGAATTTCAACTCAAATATTTTTGAGCCCGAAGGCTAAAAATGTCGCATTCAATTTTTCATTTCAAAATTCAAATCAAATTTTTTTTTTCACTTTTCATTTTTTCTTTAAAATGTCATATAAATATATTTCTTTCTTTTTTTAACAAGGAAATCACAAAAAAAAAGTTACGAATTGCATTATGATTTTAAAAGTGATATTAGTTGAAGGTAAAATAAAATCTCATTTCATTTACCTGTCCTATAACTTTTTCTGTGAACTGAAAAATATTTAAAGAAATATGTAATTTTTGATGCTATGTACAAAGTATATAAATGATGTATATGATTCCATGTCTTATTAATAATGCATTATTTCTGAATATTTTAAATACTTATTTATTAATCATAAATAATGTATATTTAAATTATTGATTAATGTATAATATTTTATGAATTTCAAATACAGTAACTATTTTTGATTATGAATATTATAAATTATTTTAACATTGAATATTTTTAGCTTCTTTCAACTATAGTGACTAACCATTTTTCTGTTTATTCGAGTCTCCGGAATTTTGGATTTTGTGATGGTTGATTCAATACCCTAAATTATTGGAATAATATTTTGACTGTAGAGCTTTGGGAGAAAGGCTGACAACCCTACCCAGTTTTAAATTTGTATCTCAAAATCTATAAAAAAAACTAGACACAGCGGCCTAGCGCAACATGGTCAACCATGAAGCTGTACCGGCCCGCTGGATGTAGATAATTGTGTTAATTTAAAAACTGTGTATATATCTTTTTTTATTTATTTTACAATAATTTAACTAGGGAAGCCAGTAAGTTCTTCTGTCATATTAGTCCGACCTGTGGTTTAAAGGGGACCGAACCACTACAAACATCCATGGCACCGCCGGGACTCAAACTAAACCTGCCGTATTCCAAACGCCAGGCGTTAGTCACTCGGCCATCTGAAATACAGAAAATAAATTCTTATACTTTTTAAATTTTTGGTTATACTGAAATAAACAAGCCGTACACTCATCCATAAAATTGTAGTATTGTACTAAACGTTTTCTACCTTTTTTATTTTACAATAATTTAATTAGTGAAGCCAGTATGTCTGACTTCCATATGGTATAAAAACATACATATATCATACGACATATATTATATACATGCATGCATATACACATCATATGAAGCTGGCGTCATATGGTGGTAATTTGATAGGAATAGTGAATAAAAGTTTGATTTAATTAAAAAATGTTATATATTCTTAATTATTTTTAGAATAATAATTTCTTAAAAGACGAAATCAGTAATTTTTTTTAATTTGAAGTTATGCTGAAATATACAATACATACAGTAAAATAGAGAGATATAAAGAATAATTTCTATTCATAGGCTATAGTTACTCGAATTCAACTATTTCTTCGATTTTTGATTAATTCATTTCACCCTTTTATTTCACCTTGTCTTTTTTCGAAATAAAGAAATCTTTTCGGTAATTCATACATTTCATCAAATGATTGAAGAAAAAGGATCAAAAGATTCCCCTTTATTTGTTCTGTCATATCTCTTATATAGATTTTCAAATCAAATATTTTTGAGCCCGAAGGCTAAAATGTCGTATTCAATTTTTCATTTCAAAAGTTATTTAAAATGGCATATAAATACATATTTTTTTTTTTTATCTAGGAAAGAATATTAATTTCGATTCTGAACTTGCTTATAAGAAACGTTTTGGTTACAGGAGAAAAAAATGTTTACGGATTGCATATGTTTTGGAAAGTGATATTAGTTGTTATTTAAATAAAATCTCATTTTATTTACCTGTCCCTATAAGTTGATCAGGGAATTGAAAAATATTAAAAATACGTATTTTATGTGTGGTACAACGCATACAGTTATTATGATTTATGTTTTCTTATTAGCAATGCATTATTTTTTGAGAGTATTTGAATAAATTAGTTATTCTTCATTAATATTATATATTTAAAATATTGTTGTAATTCACTTATTGAATATGCTTAAATTCTTCAAATATAGAAACCATTTTTCTGTTTATATGAAATAATTACATTGAGTGATGTATGTGTTTATAATAGGGGATGTGATGGCCGAGTGACTGTGCATTAGTGCTCAGCACAGAAGTTTCGAGTTCGAGGCTCGGCAGTGGCATTAATGTTTGTAATAATTCGAAATCTCTTTTTAAATTATAGGTCCCAGTAAAATAAGACTGCTGGAATTAGGCCACGGCCTGACAAACCTAACCAGTAAAGAAGACAACTCCCTGTCTCAAAATCTACCAGTAGGCTGACAGCCTTTCCTCTCCATGAAGCTGTTACTCTGATGATGATGATGATGATGTTAATAGTGTTAATTTGTAAACTGTGTAATATTCTACAATATAATAAAAACATACAATATATATATTAATGTATTTTATAAATTAACTAGTGAAACTAGTTAGTGTTTTATGACTGGCGTCATACGGTTGGTATGAAAATATGAGGGCAATTGTGAATTAGGTTTTATATTTATTTAAAAAATTAATATAATCCTTTTTTTTTTATTTTAAGTTAATAATTCTTTGAATGACAAAAATAAATTTCAGAAAGACATTATACCCTTTTTAATTTTTAGTTTATTCTGAAATATACAAGCATAGAAACATCCCTTTTTGTATAAGGAGATATAAAAAATAATATCCATTTATAGTCTATTGTTACTTAAATTGAACTCTTTCATTCGGTTTTTGATTAAATCCATTTCATTTTTTAATTTTATCTTGTCCTCTAAGATTCGAAATTGAAGAGAAATGTAATTTATATAATCTTTTCTTCATTTTAACTAATAATTACTTGTAATGACTAAATGAATACAAAAAATATGTTTTTAATTTTTTAGGTCATGCTTTAAATACACGCATGCAAAATTCTGAAGGCAACAGTGAATATGGTTTTTGTTTAATTAAAAATAATTAATATAATACTTTTCTTAATTTTGGTTAATAACTTCTTTGAATGACAAAATATATTCAGAGAGAAAATTTTTAAATTTTTAGGTTATTCTGAAATATACACGCATACAGTCCTTTTTAATTTTTACATCAAGAAATTTAAAAAATAATATCTATTGTTACTTGAATTGAACTCTTTCTGTTCGGTTTTTGATTAAATCACATTTCATTCTTTTTATTTTATCCTGTCCTCTAAGATTCGAAAATGCAGAAGAGAAATCCCCTTTCCGGTCCTCATACATCATCAAATGATAAAGAAAAAGAGGATCAAAAGATTCCCTATATTATTCTGTCATATCTCTCTTCTATAAATTTTCAACTCAAATATATTTTTGAGCCTAAAGGCTAAAAATGTCACATTCAATTTTCTATTTGAAAAATTATTTAAAATGTCATATAAATTGTATTTCTATATATGAAAGAAAAGGTACTAATTTCGATTCTGAGTTTGCTTTGAGTAAGGAGAACGAATTGTGTCACTAGAGAAAATTATGTACGGATTGCATATAATTTTTAAAAGTGATATTAGTTGAAGGTAAAGCAAAAATCTCATTTTTCTTTATCTGTCCTATGCTTGGCCATTGAATCGAAAAATATTATAAAAATGCGTATTCTTTGATGATGTTACAAAGTATATAAATGATGAATATGATTCCGTTTTTATTAGCAAATTGGAATATTTTTGTGGTTATTTTGAATAAATTATTTATTTATTCATTAATAATATAAATGTAAAGTATTGATTAATGTATATATGTATTGATTATGAATAATATGAATATATGAAATTCTGTTGAATATTGTTGGCTTCTTCACATATAGAAACCATTTCTCTTTTATATGGAATAATATATTTATATGATGCATATAATTGTAATGATACTAATTGCAATATCTCAAAATAACGTAATATTTTGTAACAAAAAAAAATGCATAAGAATTAAACAATAAATAAATAAAAATTATATCAAATGTTAATTATGAATTTCAAACGCAATTATGAATATTTTCCATTTCCAATTGTTTATGAGATAATTTTTTTTTGTGTTATATAGTGTAAAATTGATATGTTTCAATCAATTTTGCATAATTCTTTCAAACTGTGCATGAAATAGCCCAGCTACTATAAATATAATACTTTTGTTCTCTATAAATTGTTTTGAATAAATTGATTAATTATTCAAACTTGAGAAACTGAAAAAATCCGCAATGGTGCCTTTATTGAATTATACAACCGATAATTTCCAATTTGTTAAAGGCATTTATAATAATCACATGGATATAGTTATATAATAAATTATTATAAACATTGATTTAGATACATTTAAAGTAATGTTATATTAATGTATGTTTTTATAATGCATTACTACAGTATATATATATATATGGTTATAGTTTATTATATTTGTTCGAAGATTACACTTCCTATTTATTTTTAAAACAATGAAATTTTTTTCACTGGTTTTTACACTAACCAAATCCAGAAAATAAGATGAATAAAGCTGCTATTTCTAAGTGTTTTCATTTGTAAATCATAAAAAATACTCTCATTTAATTTGTAACGTAAATAAATTCATTGTTTTCGTATAATCATTATCATTTCATGTAATGCTTTTATAATGTTCAGAAATAATGACTTTTATAATTTAAATAAGATAAAAAACTAAATAATTGGTTTGAGACCCCTATTTTTGTTCTAAATTTTTATGTGCTAGACTCAGGTATTTCTCACAAACATAAAATCACATAATTAAAAAGTCGATATTATTTAGTGTGCAGGGTTGGGCGGCGCTTGTAACTGAGTGTGTTTGGATTGAGATACTTGCAGAAGTTTGAGAATTCCACCTTTATTTACGCCACACGCTTCAATTAGGCAAACAGTGCTTTAAAGACAGCTAATGCAGATTCGTCAAAAATTCCACCCCAGCTGAAAGCCCGATACTCAGAGAGGAGTAAGCCTGCTAGAGGAGGACACAAAAAATAACTAAGCGCACTCACTAATAGCTCAGCACCACAGCTGCCACTCAGGTTGGGAAGATCCCACAGCTGTACCATGAATGTTAGCTAATTGTTCAGTAAAAACTTTAAAGACAATGGTTACCGGTCTAATACTTATGGAATCACCAGCACATTTATTTTGAAGTTGATCGTCCTTCAGCCTCGTGGTTCACTCGTTAAAAGTGGCGACGCCGCCTTATTACGCTTTGGTCGTGGAGCGGCAGCTTATACGACGAATTGCTTTGAGCCTGAGCGGGAGGCTTTTCCACACTGCACCACTGAGGATTTTCCAGTAGCAATGGCACACTAATTGATTCAGATTGAGACTGGAGTCAACTCATCGAAATTGCAGTGCGATTGAGACACCATGAGCTGTGACTTTAGGGAGTGCTTTGAGTTGAAGACAGAGTGAGGCGACTGGAGTTAGAGGGCTCCACAGCTTTATTTAAACACATGCACATACACAAAGATATGCACGTTGCCACATTTAAGAGATAAGATCAATATATATTACTTTGGAAGGACTCCTCTTCTATGCCGAAAAATCCGAAATTCAAGAAATTTCAGGGAAAACTCGGCCGCTCGCAGGGTAATGCGCAAAATATACCTTGCTCTCCGGAGTGAGAGGAAGTCTGTGTGATGAGCTCGAGCACTTCTCCTGAACACCACAAGCATTCTTGCCTACACAGTGTGGATAGAGAGGAAGCACTAAAGTTACAAAAATTAGGTATTTTCTATTTTAGCAGATGACTAACACATTCAAAAGAAGATCAATGAGGCACACGAGTGGGACGTTTGCTGCGTAGCCCCATATCCAACAGTGTCCGCTGAGCAGTGATGCTCGGATATTATTCACCACACTTGGGCGCGTTATATTGGAGCTCGTCCGCCGGAGCCGCCTGTCTTGGCTCCGGTTTTGCTTCGCCATGCTGAGACAGTTCGACGACCTGTCTTTTCTTTGCGATACAAGCGTGTGGACGTCCAACGCTCATGTCGTCTACTGCTGGTTTCCCAAATCGTTCATCCACTTTCCATAAGTACTAACAACTGTAGATCATGAAAAACCCACGGAGTCGTGCGGTTCAGGAGAAATACTTGTTCAAAACCTTCGAACCGGCCCACCGTCTGCCCTCTATCAAAGTCGCAGAATCCACCGCGCTTTTTGCAATCTTCCGCACCGTAGGATGAAAGAATGAAGGTTGTTCTGACTCTCCAACGTGGCGCTCAGGTTAATACCGCGAAAACAAGCACCACTGAGTTACATGCATAAAATGTCATCCAGGCAGTTATTCATTACCAAAATGTAGAAATTGAGGTTCAAGAATGTTTGGCTCTTGATTATATACCAGCTATCTTGATATAAAGTACGATATAAAAAAGATATGTAAAAATATATTTTATATCGTACTTAACAAGATCTGTTCGTTAATTATATCTGTTCGATGTTATACAAAAAATATTATTCGGTTAATTATTTTATTTATCTACGTTTCAATGATTTCAGTAGTTAGTTTTATAGAAAGTTTTTTTTTTTTATTACATCTAGTGTTTTATCCGTACCAAATTTTCTCTAAAACTAAAAATAAAATTATATAAAAATAAAAAAAGAACATTTACTGTTTTTAATCTTTTAATCAGAATTATTTTTCTATTACAAAATTGTAATATACACATATAAATAACATACGTGTATATGGATTCTGATTTTAAATCTCTTCGGGGTCTTATGAGTAAATGTTATAGACTTACCTGTTTGGAAATAACAAAGGAAAAAAAATATTTAAATAATAAATCTTAAAAATATATTAATTCTGCTTTTTTTATTTCTAATACTTTTAATATCAATGTAACGCACTGAACTGTAATACAAAGCAATACAATAAAAAAATACAAATAAAATCAAATGATTAGCAATAAAAAGAAATAACCTATCCTGAAAATTTTGGTTTTGAAATGAGAAAAAAAAAAGAACATTCATTTCTTTAGGTATACTTTGGAAAAATTAATTCATTAATTTAAAAATTAATTCATTAAAAAATTAATAATTAACATTCATTAATTTTTTTCACAATATTTACATCAGCATTTTTTTTCTCGACTTACATTAAACATTCTCCAATATTTGTTTCTACATTAATTCTTATTCAAAAAAAATAAAAGAATAAATAAAAAACTACAGAATAAAATTTTATTTGCAAATAAATCGTAGATATGAATGTAATGAATTTATTTTTTAATGCGAGTTTGACTATTTCTTTTTTATTGCCTTATCTTTTTTTTCAGTTTTATTGCAATCTTTATTTCGTCTAGACTAGAAATTAACTAGAGAACGGACTGTTTGCTAATAGAAAACTGTTGTATTAGTGAATAATCAGAGTCATTTCCTAGTCACAGAGAAACTATAAATGGAATCAAAATAAATGAGTTACATTAAATGAAAATCATGGCCAATTGTCGTTTCTGTTTGAGTTCAGCGTATAAATAATGAAACTAACCATAATCTCTTGTGTATATATATATATATAAGATATGCATGTATCTACGTATATAATCCATGTAAATATATAATATATACATATATATGCGTGTGTATACATATACATATTTATTTATTTATTTATATATTTTGAATAGCCTGAATGGCCAAGTGGCTTGCTCTCTTGAGCTCCGTGGCTTCGCTCGAGTCCCGTCTGTGCCTTGGATGTTTCTAGTTTTCCGAATCTACTTTTAAACCGTAGGTCCCGGTGTAACATGATCGTAGAGCGTTGCGGTGTTATTGTTACTCCGCGTCCGTAGCTTATCTTCAAGCAACACGCACCTCCTGGGCAGTAGTGGTGTGTAACATCGATGCAGTGCTATCCTTCAGGCCTCGAAGACAACTGTCTAAGTGCTTTTCCAGCAGCTGCAATAGAAAAAAAATATTATATATATATATATATACATAATGTATAAACCGGAACATCGAATAAAAGTGTCATTATAAAGCTATTAAAGTCACAAGCAAATAGTCAATCGATAGTTTCGGACAGTGAACTTGAACCACTGGGAGTTAGTAGAGTCACTATCAGTGTGAATTTTGCCGTTCTTTTTGTGGCGGGATTGTTGGGGAAAAAGTTTGCAAAACTCTAGAAGAGGCTGGGTTCATTCTATCATGAGAATATTCTCCAAAACTTGTTGAGTCATATCTGTCCCCAGTGCATTTGATGGTGAATGAAGTGGTATACGGGGATGTGAAGCAACAAGGACTATAATCCCCTTAATCGCTATACATATGAAGAGTTAGTTTTCCTTATTTTAATATGTCACTCTCCACACAACGCTCTTTTCGTGAAAACCGGGACCTGGTTTAAAGTGAATTCGAACCACTACTAACAAATATGTCACCGCCGGGACCTCGATCCCCGAAAAACCTGCGGTGCGAGCTCCAGAGCGATAGCCACTCGGTTAATCTTGCCCTCTAGAACATTTGGCTAACGATGAATTTGCTCGTTAACTGCTATTCAAATACCGAAAAAAAAAGTCATAGTTACCAGTATGATAATAATTGTTTGATAATAATTTAAGTAGACGCACACGCACCTTAAGTATATGCATATATATACATACACATTATTATTTATATCTTACAAACCTTAGAAAAAGTAAAACATAATTTATATGTTAAAATTTTCAACACTAATATAATATATTTATTTCAGTTTTATTATAATCTATGCTCTCTGTCTAGACTTGAAATTAACTAGAGCAGGTACTGCTTGATAATGCAAAACTGTTGTATTGGGGAATACCTTGAGTCCATTTCCGCCCCAGACATCCATAAATGAAATCAAAATAAATTAGTTACATTAAATGAAAATGGAAAACTGTCGTTTCTGTGCTTAAGTTCTACATATATGTGAAACTAACCAAAGTATCTCCCCGATATCTGTTTTTCTATTAACGGAAACCTTCATGTCAACGTTAACAAGATTAAAAAATAATAATTGTTTTATAATAAATTACACATACGCCCACTATATATATATATATACTTTAGCAAATTTTAAAGTTAAATAGGTTCTACAATAATTTAAATTTATCAAAGTGTAATTATAAAAAATATTGATTAAAAATAAAAATGATAAATTATAATAATAAGTTACTTTTTATATGACTTATCTTAAAAGAACTCTCTAAACATTAAACTATGTTTAAAATTTTGATTCATTCTCTTTCAGTATATACATAATATAAAAAATACTGCAAATATAGATATTTGCCTTTAAAATTAATAATTGGAATATATTGTAATGGACTGAATAATAAATATAGAATTTTTAAAATAAATTTCGAAATTAAATTGATATATATTATCATAAATAAAACAATTTTTTTCTCATTTTATTTATTTAATCTTTGTAAGTTATCTTCGTAAAAGTACCGTATATATCTTTTTATAGTATACTAAATATCATATAGAGCTCTGATAATTGATATTTTATATATACCAGTTATCTTGATATGAAGTACGACATATACATTTATATAATAGTATCAGGTTAATTATTTTATTTGGCTATGGTTTTCAATGATTTCAGTAAGTTAGTTTTATCTAGATGTGTTTTGTATCTAGGTTTCATCTGTACTAAAATTTTCTCTAAAATTAAAGTAATTCATATAAAAAGCAAAGGCTTTTCTTTTCTTAATCCTTTAATCAGTAATTATTTGGAATTTGCAAAATATTAATATATATATATATATATATATATATATATATATATATATATTTCAAGTTTAAATTCCCTTGGGCCTTATGAGTAAATGTTAGACTTCCTAGTTTGCAAATAAATGAGAAAAAAAAGAAACTAAAACATATAAAAAAAATATTATTTCTGCTTTTTTATTTCTACTACTTTTAATATCAATGTGACACACTGAACTGTAATAATCAAAGCATTACACAATAAAAAAGTACGAATAAAACCAGCACATTGACGGTAGCAATAAAAAGCAATAACCTATCATGAAAATTTTGACTTTTCGAAAAGAGGATATAAAATAACATTAACATTCCTTTACGGAATATTATGGGGGAAAAAATCCTACATTCATTTATTTTTCGTTCACAATATTTATCTGATTTTTTCCCGATTTTACATTAAACATTCTCCAATACTTTTTCTACGGTAATTCTTATTCAAATAATAATAATAATAATAATAATAAAATTTGTTATTATTTGCAAATAAAAAGTAGATATGAATGTAATGAATTTATTCTTTAATGCAAGCTTCTCTTTTTCTTTTTATTGCCTTATCTTTATTTCGTCTGGACTTGAAATTTACTAGAGAAGTGACTGTTTGATAATACAAACTGTTATATTAGGGAATAATAATAATCATTTCCTAGTCACAGACAACATAAATGGAATTAAAATAAATTAGTTACATTGAATGAAAAAAAACATGTCCAATTATCAATTCTGCATATAAATGAAATTAACAGAATCATTCGTATATATATTCGATAAACTGGTTAGAATAAATCAATTCAATTCGATAAGCCAAGAAAAAAGACGATTATTCGCTAAAAGTATTGTGATAAAACGGGTTTTAGAGTCAGTTCCGGGAATTGTATCTGACTGCTGAATCTGCTCGCTGACTTCTTTTCAAATGGCGAAAACGTTCATGGATCAAACGTCAAAGTTATATATATATATATGCTTATGATTGTTGTTTTAGAATAAAAGTTTTATTTACTAATTTCTAGTTAACTGTGTAACTTTTGTTTAAACTTTTTAACAAACTTAACTTAATGAACTTTACTTTAACTTATTCAACGAAATTAAAGAACCCTTACGATCCTCATTTTTTGTTATGTTCCCATGCAGTTTTCGAAAGCTTACATGTATGTAATAGGAACTAACGAACCTGATGATACCTACAAATTTGGTGAATTTTGTACAACTGTAAACATCAATGGTATAGCAGACTGCAGCCTGTTGTTGGGAACCAGCGTTCAGCTTTGCCGCAAGTACTGACATAATGAATTAGAGAATGATTGTTTTTGTAATAATTTACTAATAGGAGTTTGGTTGCTAATTTAATGGAATAATTAATTTTTGTAATAATGTAAACTAGCGTTTTGTCTTAATATATTCATATATTTGTCGATTATTTAATGCAATGATTATTATTTGTTTTGTAGTAATGCAAATTATAGTTTTGTGACAATATGTTCAAATATTTGTCATTAATTTATTGTAATGATTAATTTTTATTTTTATGTAATAATGCAACTTACTATTTTTGTGATAATTTGTTAATATATTTGTTGTTCATTTACTTTAATAATTAAATTTATTATGTACATTTTATTAATTTAATTTAATAAAGAAATTTATAGTCTTTGTAATAATGAAAAATTACAAATCCAAATTATATATAATTTTTTTTCAGTCAAATCTTAATCAAATTCTATGCATAATAAATTACAATCAATATGTTTGAAAAGAAATTTACCATTTTCCAAAACCTCCTTATTTCTTAAAGAAAAAAAACTTCATAAAATAACAAGCAAGAATGAATAACTAAAAAGTGTTCCCAAAATGGTAGAAATCATGTTTTAGTTTTGCCAAAGGGGTTATCACAATGTATTTCAAAATGTTAACTTCAAAGTTTTTAAAAACTTTCAGCACATATTTTGTTTTATATCGATTTTCTTTCGACTCAGAAGTAAAAATAATATGGCTTCTCCCAGGGTTTTTTTCCACCTTATTTTTCCGGTAATGAGTGGCAAAAGGGGTGAATGACCTGTAAATACAAAACTCGAATCTGTTTTAAATTAGAAAAAAATTGATGCATTGCAACTACTTTTTTTTTAAGTATTGTTTAATGATGCGGAAAGAAGTGTTTTTTCTATAGGTGTTGATGCATTAAAGATTATGTATTTGAATAAAATGTTATTTGTAATTCTTCAGTTTAAATAGGTTTGTTTATCACTTTATTGGTAGAATCCGGCCTTCTACAAGATGCATCATGAAGGTGGGTGGGGAGGGGAAACTTCATCATAACATATTTTGAAAAATTAGTTATTATTATAAATAACTATAAAAATTATATAAAAATTAAAAATGAATAATTATATAATATATAATAATTTTTAAATAATTTTATAATATTGTTATAGGTCTTATGGCTGAGGACTAAAAGCTCTGGCTCTCAATTAGGAAAACTCTCGAGGTTCAGAATCCCGTATGTGCCATGTGTGAATGTAATGGTTCATAATCCGCTTTTTAAAGTGGCAAAAAAGAGTGAATGACCTTTAAAGTACTAAACTCAGTCGGTTTAAATTGAAAAAAATATTGACTCAATGCAACTACTTTTATTTTTAAAAAGAATTGTTCAAACTGCGGAAAAGTGTTTTTAATTTCTATGAGGTATTGTACAATTAAGATTATATATTTGGGCAAAATTGTGTTTGTAAATCTTAGTTTCAGTGGTTCTTTCCTCATTATTGGCAGAATCTACCCTAAACCAGGTGTATCATAGCGGGGGTGGGCACTTCACCTGTATTACCCAAATTTTACCCCCCCAAAAAAAATCATAATAATTTGAACGAATATTTAATAGGTTATCAAGTATTTTTGATAAATTAAGATTAATTATTAAAAATAATTATAATAATTCTATAATAAATTAAAAATAAATTGTATATTATTAAATATTTAATATTAAGTAATTTTATAACATAATTATTATTTTTATAAATTTTGTTGAAAAAATAAGTTAGTACTGGCATGCATGGCATCTCCAAACTAGATGTGCCTCCTGGGTATTGCTAAATGAGTAACAGCAGTGCAGCCCTTACTTATGGCATAAAAGATATAACTGTCTCTACATTGGTAACTGCATTAGAAAACTATCTATATGTACGAAATATGTAGATATATAATGAGTTCATTGATACGAGATATATAAATAGCAATATGTATATATATATATATATATATATATATATATATATATATATATGTATATTTATTGTGGTAATGTAGTAGTAGTAGTGTGTGTGTGTGTGTGTGTGTGGACTTTAAAAATATTTTAGGGAGGTTTCAAAGAGAGTTTTAAATGAACATGGTGCAAAGTACCAGTAAAACAGCGGTGCATCCCTTGCTCATGGTATAAGCGATAACTGTCTCTGTATTTTGTATCTGCATTAGAAAAAATAGGCTATCCAGTGCTATATTTAATAAAATTCATGCATTTCATGTAGAATATTACTAATGACGTATTACGAAATGGAATACAGTGAAAATTTCAGCAGCAACATAATTAAAAATTATTTTCATTAAAATTTTTGAATTGTTTTTCTTTATAATGCGAAAGCTGGCAAACATTTACACAGCTTGGCCTTGGGATGCCTTAAGGCAAAGCGCTTTGCACAAACGTACTCACATTTGCATGACCCAGGGGGCGCGTGTAACTTGAAGATAAGCCACGGACGCGGAGTAACAATGCCCCCCCCAACGCTCTACGATCCTATTGAACCGAGACCTACAGTAAATTTTGAATTAATTATATTCAATTTAATTTAATTATTTTCCTTTAAATTACGACACATTTTTAGGTTGGCATAAATAGGCCACCTCAAAAATCCAGAAGACATTGAGACTCCACCTTCTAAACAACTCCTTGTCCCTCCCTAATCTTCCATACTCCGTCCATTCACCTCACGCGATCCATCATCCCCTGTGTCCCGTTTTCTGTTCCAGAAATTGTTATTTATCTCTTTCATCTCACAGTCTTCTGAGAGATACCAGACTTAAACTTCATACCGTGCAATAGATACTTTTCTGATAATCGGCTTACCATGGCCCTGGGTCTTACACTATTCCGACGGCCTAGCGGAAGATGCCAGATCTGGAAGAAAGGACTCTCTCCCCCACTTTTGTTGGGGTGTTGGGGAGTTGAAACACATGATATCTGCCTTCTTTCTTTGGAGTATGGTTTTTGAAAAAATCTATTGCTTTTATTGGTATTGGTAGTGGAATCAAGGTTTCGGGTTAGATTGGAATGTACTGTGGGATTGTGGCTGTTTTGAACGTACCCATTTGTTTCGTTTTTGCATAATACAGGACAACTAATAGCTACAATTGTTTTTACAGATTTCATAGAACTAAAATGAGTTTTTCTTTTTAGTTATAATTGAATAAGAAATGTTAAGAAATACTAATTAATAAATATCAATAACAGGGTGGAGGAAAAATACTACTATGTTTTTACCTAATTTATGAAATCTATTGCCTCACCTAATAAATAGAAATCAATCAGATTGGTTGCATGGCTGATACCCAAGAGAATAGAACTCTGGTCTTAGGCATTCATGGCAATAAACAGGCTTCATGTTCGAATCCTGGTTGTGCCATGGATGTTTCTTGTGAGTTTCCGAATGCACCTTAAGACGTGAGTCCTGGGTCTCATATGACCGTAGAGTCACAGAGTTCAATCAGATTTCCTCTTCCCCACATCATTCCAAAACTGTAAATGGACAACTCAGCTCTATGCACAATGATGTGGTGTGGTGCAATTATTAGAGAACTTATAATCGATTTATATAAAAATAATCTATCCAGTCTGGTATGGTTAAAGAGATTCAAGGCATACATATAAATGGTTACAAAAACATTATAAAAAAGTGAAACATTTATTTAATAAATTCATAAAAACGTATTAAATCAAAAAATTTTAATCCATTTACATCAGAATCCTTTTCATTTTACGTTAAGACACATTTTAAAATTGGCATAAATAGGCCATCTCAAAATCCGAGAATGACTTTGAAGACTCACCTTCAACATCCTTTGTTTGCCCCTTCCTAATCCGCCATTCACCCATGCGATCATCTCCTGCCATTGCACGGTTTCCTAATTTCGGGAAACTGTTGAGATCGCTCCTCCGCTTTCATCTCACAATTTCCTAAAGATACTGACACCGGCTCATCGCCCTGTAGTGGATACTTCCCGGTAATCGACTTACCAGTGCCCTGGGTGATGTAGTGCGAGGCCGCTGGTCCGATTTCCCTGGAGATGCGAGATCGGAAGAGGGAAGAAGAATTTTTACATAATAAAAACCACCTTTAAAAACATAACCCACATCAAAATTTTTTAAACAAATTATAATCAATTTACATCAGAATTATTTTCCTTACGTAACGCACGCATTTTAATGTTGGCATAAATAGAGCCATCTCAAAAATCCAGAAGACTCTCGAGACTCCACCTCTAAACATCCTTATTTGTTCCCCTCATCGTATCGTCCATTCACCTCACGCGATCCCATCATCCCCTGCATGATATCCCTATATAATCATCATAACGCTACTTACAATTATTCACTTAACACTTTAATTCATCAGTACTTTAAATTTATTACAGCTAATACTATTCATGCATTGCATTAAAAAGATTACTTAATAGCGGATTATTAAACATAATGC
>BPLR01017958.1:0-65109 GCA_021605095.1 Caerostris extrusa | reverse complement strand
ACACAGTATTGCTGCATTCTCTCGAGAAATAAAGTATATAGTATTTCTATATATAATAGTATTTCTGATGTTGAAGTTACTTCTGAAGAAAAGAATATTTTTCTTCTAACAATTCCACATTAATTGAATTGTTGGTTACAATAGTTTTCCCTTTGGTTCGAGTTAACAAAGCGAGTAACTCGCATTAACCATTTTTCTGATATGATATCTTCAATTTATTATAGATAATTTCTTATCATTTTAATTACGGTTTTATTACGGTAACTTTTAATACGTTAGGTTCGTAATTCGTTTTATAGCAGTATAATTTTAGATAAAACAGTTGAGTTTCCTGTTATTATTTATTTTTTAATGCCGAATTTTTTTTTTTCAAATAAGGATGTAGTTCTATAAAATCTTGCCACTCTCACCCTGGATACTGTTTTTCTAGTCTGAATATTTACTTTTACCTTTTAATATACATCCTTCTGTTACCACATCAAATGTCTGACAGTTAGTATTTTGCTAAACTCACCACAAAGAGTCCATCGCTTACCATGGAATTTCGGGCAGCCACCTGTGATTTGTTGAACCATTTCAGGCAGTTGAAAAGAAGAACACAAACCCAGTTAATCATATTACTCATATAAACCATTTTAAACCAATTAACACACGTCACAGTAAAACCCTACGTAAATACGTTGAGTTAAATTGTTGACCAGAAAAAAGTTAAAGAGACAATTACTATACTGAGGTCAAAATGAGAACTGACATAGGAAGCAAAGGGAAGTGGAATAAATGGCTAAAGTTGTAATAGGGAAAGAATGAGTCATTGCCAAGTTACGTGTTCCTATAAGTGCATCGGTCTAGGAGGGGTGCAGCAATTATGTGGCTCTACTACATATTCCGTCATATGTTCGTATTATTATTACTTTATTTTTTCAATATTAACATTTCAAACATTTATCCTAATGAGTTTTGTTTTCTACCTACGTCTTAAAGGTCTCATGTGGAACTTTGGGGGTTCACAAGGTTTGGTTTGATTACGTTTGTCGCTCTACTGTCATTTTGTGCACACTTTAGGCTAATTAGACTGGAATCTATAGTTTAAAATGGATTCCGAACCACTACTACTACTACTACGCCACACCACATCACTGCGCCTAGTGCTGAGTTGTCCCTTTACAGTTTGAGAAAGATGAGTGAGAAGTCAGATTGGCTCTATGACGCTCTACGGTCTTATAAAGTAAATTCCGAACCCCTACAAACATCCATTACACCGCCGGGACTCACTAGAATGCGAAATCTGTGACACCGAGCGAAAGAGCGCTAGACACTCAGCCATTCAAGCCCCGATTTTGAACCACTAACAAACATCCACTCCACCGCCACGATTCGAACCTGAAACCTACAGTACCAAAAACCAGAGAGATAGAGAATTGGCCATCAGGCCGCAAAATTTTTTTTTTTTTTTTCATGTGTCATTGTTTTGTGCGTGTGTGTTCGTGACTCAACTGTTATTTCCGATTAATTATCCCTACACAACAAATGCATGGTTCAGAAAACAGTACAACCCCATGAACGTTGAATCACCCTGTATTTTTATAAGTAACCAAAAAATGTTCTCACAGAAAATACACTCAAGAGTCAAAACATTATGACCACCTGCCAATAACGAGTTGTCCCACCTTTGGCGCGCAACACAGCTTCAACCCACCTTGGCATGGATTAATACCAGTTAAATACCACTTCCACCTGATCACGTGCCTTTCACGTCATCCAGACGAGTTCATTGCAAAATGTAGGGTGGTCATAATGTTTTGGCTCTTGAGTGTAGATTGGTGATTAATTAATAATAATAATAAAAATTAACATAATGATTATGCACAAAATGAACAAGTGCTAAAATTACATGTAAAATAATAAAAATAATTGTATGTTTCTTTTACCTTTTCAGCTCACTTGGGCCAACAGCTGGAAGATTACTTCATGCACATGTCCAAGGTGAAGATTATAAGGGCCAAACGACGTGAAGGCCTCATCCGAGCTCGTCTCATGGGGGCATCAGCTTCCACAGCTCCTGTCCTGACTTATTTGGACTCTCATTGTGAATGTGCACAAGGTCAGCCATCTTGCTTCGTAACAAATATGTTGGGAATTTTTTTTTTTTTTTTTAGTTTCAAGTTATTTTCAGCCAATACTTTTATTATTTTAAGTGCGTTATTGTTGTTCTTAAGCCGTAGCACATTTTTAACCCATAAGTCATGTCCAGATATGAAATATTTGGCTAAATATATATCGGTACTCGGATAGTACAGTTTAAAATCGAAAAAACAAGTTATGTCGTATCCTGGTAAGAGCAACTCACTTGACGTCGTTCGAAGATCATAAATCCTTTGATATTTAACTAAAGCCCGTCAATATTTGGCTAAATATATATCGGTACTCGGATAGTACAGTTTAAAATCGAAAAACAAGTTATGTCGTATCCTGGTAAGAGCAACTCACTTGACGTCGTTCGGAAGATCATAAATCCTTTGATATTTAACTAAAGCCCGTCAATATTTGGCTAAATATATATCGGTACTCGGATAGTACAGTTTAAAATCGAAAAACAAGTTATGTCGTATCCTGGTAAGAGCAACTCACTTGACGTCGTTCGGAAGATCATAAATCCTTTGATATTTAACTAAAGCCCGTCAATATTTGGCTAAATATATATCGGTACTCGGATAGTACAGTTTAAAATCGAAAAACAAGTTATGTCGTATCCTGGTAAGAGCAACTCACTTGACGTCGTTCGGAAGATCTTAAATCCTTTGATATTTAACTAAAGCCCATCACAAAGCCAACTAACAATTATGCTCACACGAAAGCTGAAAAAAGAAACTATATGGGTTCAATGGTAATACCATATAAGTTTAACAAATGTAACAATAGATGCTCAATGGTAATACAGGTTAAATAGTAATACCCTATATGTTCGTGGAATATAACTATATGTGTTTAATGGTAATATAGGTTCAACAAATTTAATTATAAAGTATAACCATATTTCGATTTCCATCCAATTTGTAACAAGCCAGATATGAGACAACGGTTTTCTGAAGTAAATTAGTATTGTAGAAGTAATTTCAGAAGACGACGATGGAGAGATTTGATTGCGAATAGTCGATTCATAGGTTATGTTGCAGATGGTTGGTGTAAGAATATTGTCGGTAAGATTATATTGTTCTACTGTCGGATAGCAAAGCAGCTGGTCTATGGTAGGCTTTCGTAGTTCTATGGTAATTGCAGGAGTACTTTCAAGAGGGGGTGATTGGCGGCTGAGAGAATGCAATTTGATTGTGTGGGGATTGGTATATATGGATATATATATATATATATATATATATATATATATATATATATATATATATATATATATATATATCCATATATATATATATATAATAACACCACATGCTTTACCTGTATTACTTCTTTCTGAATTGTAGTAAATGTGCATTGTGGGAGGGTACTGCACTGTATGTACCATGATGTATTACAAGATTGGGGGTCTGCAAGAGGGTGATTTTGGTTAAAGATAATTGGCCTTTAAATTAATAACAAAGTCATTTATTTTTAATAATGATAGTTAAATTTAATAAATTTTATTGTGCATTAACTATGATCTGTAAACAGATTTTTAATTTATTAGAAGATCTAATGTCAATTAAGGTAAACATCATTAGAACTTCACCCCTACCATAATTATTCCCCAAGGTCGTTAGATATTCAACCCTACCATAATTATACCACAAAATCAATTGATCTTCAACCATACTATCCTTGTATGACAAGATTATTAGATCTTCAACTATACCATCATTATATTAAAAGATCATTAACTCAACCATACGATCATTATACCCCAAGATCTTCAACCATACCATCATTATGCCACGAGAATTTCAACATACCATCATTATACCACAAAAATCTTCAACCATATCGTTATTATACCCCAAATTCATTAGATCTTCAACTATACCATTATTATACCTCAAATTCATTAGATCGTCAAACATGCCATCAATATACCACAAGATCATAGATTTTCAACCATAGTAATATAGATAAATTATCTATATTTGCATTATTATAACCATATCATAAGATGGTATAGTTAAAATTATATAAGGTAATAAGAGCTTTCCATTTTTTGGGACTATACATTTGCTATTTACCTCCACTGAATAATAAGTCATTATTCTGAAAAATGGTACTTAAAATTACATCAAGATTTGATGATTAAATTTTTGTCAAAAGGACTCAATGCATTTGTAAAAAAAGAATTTTATTCTAAATTTATTAAATCCTATATTTCACAGTTCATCACGAACGTTCAATGGTAACAAAAGGAAGCATGCTGTTTTTCTTCAATATTTATAGTATTCATAATTTTTTTAGTTCAATGAATAATTTTTATTTATTTATTTATTCTTTAATCAATGTTTCTTGTTTTCCATTTAAGTATGCTATGGGTAGTAATAGAATGATAGTACATTTTAGGACTTGGATCAAAATTCCTGGAAACTTCAGAAGACAGGCTTACGCCATTTTTTAATCATTAGATCATTAGATCTTCAAGCATACCATCATTATAACACTAGATCATTAGATCTTCTAGCATACTAATTTAGATAACTATGGTTATTTATATCAGTATAATTATAACCATATCATTAGTTGGTATGGTTAATTTAATAAAGCATTCCATTTTTTGGGAGGGATGTGCTGTTTGATGCTTACAGCGTTTATATAAGAAATTCTGAAAAAAAGGGAACTTAAAATTACATTAGGAAGTTATGAGTAAATATTTGTCAAAAAAATGTGTTACATTTGTAAAAAAAAAAAGACAATTTTGTTTTGAATTTAATAAATCTTATATTTTGCAGTCCATTATGAACGTGCAATTACAGCAAAAAGAGGCATGCATTTTTTTATTGCTCATTGCTTTTCGTAATTTTATGATTAACTACGTAAGTTTTTTTTTTATTTATTTAATCGATATTTCTTGTTTTCCATTTGAGTATGCTATGGGTAGTGATAATATGAGAGTATATTTTAGGACTTGGAGAGCAAACCCACAAACTTTCAACAAGTCAACCTTATGCCATTTTCCAATCTTTACATTTAAATATTTATCCCGAAGATGTTAAATGTTTTTTGTCTAATAATTTACACTCATTTGATGTTGTTGTTTTCATCGCAGGTTGGTTAGAGCCTCTGCTTCAACGTATAGCCAACAACTGGACGACGGTCGTGTGTCCAGTTATTGACGTGATTGACGATGAAACATTCGAGTACCACTTCCGCGAGTCCGGTGAGGTAAACGTGGGAGGCTTCGACTGGAACTTGCAGTTCAGCTGGCACGCCATGCCGGACAGGGAACAGAAACGGAGGAACCACACCTGGGACCCAGTATGGTGAGTAGCTAATATTTAAAAGCATTATGTCTTAAATAGAGATGCTCATTAAAAAGCGAACAAAAATATCGAATTTCGATATTCCAAATTATACTTTGGAATCTTAAAAACTATCCTGACAGATATTTTACCTGTATGATTATTCTAAAATGAAAATTTATGATATTACATCTACCTCACTTTAAAATTTTAAACCGAAACTCACAATATTTGATAGTTTCAAAAAGAATTCATTTTATGCCACGTAAGTAAATAATAATAATATAAAAAAACTTTGTATTGAGCGGCAACAAATGACTTAAAGCAATGAAATTAACTTTACTACTATTAAATAATAAAATATTTCGATATAATAACAGATAATCATTGAAACCAAAACCATCTCATCTAAACTAATGTTGCATGAATACAAACCATACCACCTACTTCAATTTCTTGTCCAGGTACTTCTATCTCTATTTCTTACACCATTGCCAAAACTTCTTTATAAACTTCTCCAAGTATCCATTTCCACCAAATTTTACATTTAAAAATAAAACTCATATCCATATGACGTATTGAAATAGGAATACTTAAAGTTAAATGATAATAAATACTGAGGTGATTGCCTCTTGTGTATTGTATTTAATAACACATTCATTGTTATGAGATTAGATTATTTGGCATTCTAACAATTACACAATTTTAAAAATTATTAATAAAAAGTAATAATTTTATTACACATGTCAGTACTAAACAGAGAAAAAAATAACACAGTTATACAGTTTGTATTGATCTGCAATAAATAACTCAAGGACAATAAAATTACCTTAACATCTTCTACATAATACTATTATTAATAATAAAATATTTCGACATAATACGTAGCAATCATTGAAATTAAAACAGAACTATTCTGAACTAATGTTGCATGAATACAAAACCATCTACATTGAGTAAAAACTACTTCAATTTAGTCCTGGTACTTCCATCTCTATTCCATACACCATTGCCAAAAACTTCTTCATAAACTTTTCCATGTATTCATCTCCACTGGATATGACTCTAAATCCCCTAAAAACGTGATTTCTTGAGATTTACTTCCCTTCCTTTGGCAGGAGACGAATAAGCTGATTAATATGGAAGTCATTGAAAAGCGTGCAATTCAGAGGAAAAAAAGAAGTTCTTTTTTTATGGTACAAAAATAGACCTTTTTGTGCGGTTAGAAGATTGCTTCTACATCTGCCCACATATGTATTTCAATGGCAGAAAATGATATTCTTGTGTGCTTCTTCTCCAAGCAGTTTTGTCCTAAACATTGAAATGGCTATCTTATTCGACGTTGATAAATTCAGATGTTTTTCTTTTACCAGGTTTTCCGCAAATAACTGCGGTTCCGGATTTACGTGTCCCAAAAAGATTTTACTTGCGGGTTTGTTTTTGTTTTGTTGTTGTTTTCCGTGCCTTTTCGGGAATAAGATGTTCCATGGAAAGGAAAGGGAATATTTGCAAAATTCTGTGGTATAAGGCATTTTTTTTATCATAAGCTGTAGTTTGCTTTTTTATTCCATGAAAGTTAAGATGGTAAGGCTTCTTTTCTGCTCTGGAGAAATAAATTTCCTACAAGAAAGATACGAAAAGTTTTTCCGCCAGCTAGACATTACATCCTTTCCAAAGTTATTTCAAAAGAAATACTAATTTTTGTATCATAAGTTTGAAGTGGTTTCATTCATTTTCTTTAAATATGAAATATTTAAAGAAAATTAATATTACTTTCATATTTTAATTTACAAATATATATCGCAAATAATATTTTAAAATTAACACAAACATATTTTTAATTATTATTAATTTATTTTATAACTATTATGTAGAAAATTATATTACATTTCTTGCTATATATATATTTATATATTATTTCTTATAAATTAAGTTTTCCTGTTAAGGTAACTAATGTAATTAACTTATTATAGAAAATATTTAAATTTGTATTTTATTTTTTAATATAATTATAAAAAATATTTTTTTTATTTAAAAATATTTATATTTTAAAACTAATATGTTGGCAAATGAAAATAGTGAGGCAATTGACGATTTTAATTTAATAATACAATCATTGTTTTGAAATTAGATTCTTCGACATATTAGCAACTATGAAATTTTGAAAATCATCAATAAAGAGGAATAATTTTATTACTTATCTAGGTACTAAAGACAGAAATATAACATAGTTATACACCTTGTAATGATCGGCAAGAAATGATTTAAAGACAATTAAATTAACTTTAATACTTTTAAATAATAAAAAATTTAGATATCATTGAAACTATATAGATAATCATTGAAACTAAAACCCTTCATTCCAAAATATAGCTACATGAATACAAAAACCATCTACGTTGAGTAAAACTACTTCAATTTCTTGTTCTAGTACTTCCATCTGTATTCCATAAACCATTGCCATAAAATTCTCCATGCATTCATCTCTACCAGGTACCACTCTAAAACCCGTAAAAACGTGATTGCTCGAGATTTACTTCCTTTCCTTGGCAGAAGAGGAATAAGCTGATTAATATGGAAGTCATTGAAAAGCGTGCAATTCAGAGGAAAAAAGAAGTTCTTTTTTATGGTACAAAAAGAGCTTTTCGTGCGGTTAGAAGATTGTTTCTACATCTGCCCACATATGTATTTCAATGGCAGAAAAAATATTTCTGTGTGCTTCTTCTCCAAGCAGTTTTGTCCCAAACATTGAAATGGCGATCTTATTCGACGTTGATAAATGGAGATCTTCTTCTTTTACCAGGTTTTCCGCAAATAAGTGTGGTTCCGTTTACGTGTCCCAAAGATTTGCTTTCCACCCCTCCCCCTTTTTTATGTGTTTGGTGCTTTACTTGTGGGTTTGTTTTTGTTTTGTTGTTGTTTTCCCTGCTGGAATTTCAGTGCTTTTCCAGGAATAAGATGTTCCATAGAAAGGAAAGGAAATATTCGCAAAATTCTGTGGTATAAAACATTTTTTTCATAAGCTCTAGTTTGTTTTTTATTCCATGAAAGTTAAGATGGTATAAGGCTTCTTTTCTGTCTGAAGAAATAAATTTCTTACAAGAAAGGTATGAAAAGTTTATCCTCCAGCTACGCATTACTATGTAATTCTATTTTTTTCTAAGTTATTTCAAAAGAAATACTAATTTTTGTATACTCAGTATCATATATTTGAGGTGGTTACAATTCATATTTAAAGAAAATTAACATTGCATTCATATTTTAATTTATTAATGTAAATCAATAATTTTTTCAATTTAAAATTCATAGATTCATTCATATTAATAATTATTCAAAACATTATGTATAAAATTTTATTTAATATCTAGCTATATATTTTAAAAAAAATCTTGTCAATTAAGTTTAACGCAAACTAAAATTAATTAACTTTTCAGAAAAAAAAAAAAAAATATATTGTTTATCTATATCATATCTAGTTGTTTTTTAAATATTTTCGAAAAAAAAAGTTTTTTTTTTTATTTTATGTTAAAAATGTCTATTATTTTTATATTTATTTTTATTATAATATTTTAAAATAATTTATTTTATATAATATTACTTAC
Source organism: Caerostris extrusa (assembly GCA_021605095.1). Lineage (NCBI taxonomy): Eukaryota > Metazoa > Arthropoda > Arachnida > Araneae > Araneidae > Caerostris > Caerostris extrusa. The sequence goes on along the minus strand of BPLR01017958.1, from coordinate 56,078 downwards.
ATATTTATGCGAATAGTTAAAACATTACTAGAAAAAAATTACCTATCTTTAACTTTTACGATCTTTAAAATATTTTTAATTTTAATGGTTCTTATATAGAATGCTGTTAAAAATGAATTGAATATAAAGAATAGAATTAAAAAATAAATCTATGTGGAAATATACAACTACAATAATTCCTGTTTTTTATTATTATTTTTTTTTTCAATTTTAAAAATATAAACCATCATTCGTACATTTTATATATCCCTTCTCACTTCGGCTAATTTCTTCAACAATAGTTTTATGTAGCACATTACACAATTAAAATTTCCTGTTCTTTAAAATATAATAATGTAAACCATCATTGGTATATTTTTATATACACTCAAGAGCCAAATCATTATGACCACCCCTACATTTTGCAATGAACTCGCCTGGACTACGTGGAAGGCACGTGATCAGGTGGACTGGTATTTAAGTGGTGGTATTAATCCATGCCAAAGCGGGTTGAAGCTGTGTTGCGCGCCAAAGATGGGCCAAGTCGTTATTGACAGGTGGTCATAATGTTTTGGCTCTTGAGTGTATATATCGTTTTTACTTAGCTCGTTTCTTTAACGATAGTTTTATGAAGCACGTTACACAATTACAATTTCAATTTTTAAAGCATAATAATGTAAACCATAATTATTAAATTTTTATATATTTCCTTTTCATGCATCATTATTCTTCATAAATAGTTTTTGAAGAACATTACACAATTGCAATTTCGGTTTATTGAAGTATAATAATATAAACCATTGTTGGTACATTTTATATATTTCCTTTTGAAATGGGCCTTTTCTTCAACGAAAAAATTTCTTTAGAACATTTTCCATCTAACGTATTTTACGCGCTGATCCCCGTGACCTATGGGGAGCTTAAGAATCTTGGTGAAGAATTTTTCAAAGAATGTCGCCAAACTTTTCATCTGTACAACGCCTTGCTTCAGCAAATTCTTCACGAGTTTTAGGTCCTTCTACATTATCGCCAGATATACCAACGGAATGTAGAGGAACTTGTTAATGGCAATTCTTCTCTTAATAATGATCGGGGGTTGGGATGAGAGAATGTTTACACGAAAATTTTCCAAAATCGCCTTTAGTTATTCATTGAGCGAGAAGAATATTTAGTATGTAAACATTGTATCCTTTAAAATACTGCAGAATGATTTAAAAATTCATACTGCTGTTCTGAGCAGTTGGCTCACAAAATGGCGCGATTTAACGTCGCCAGAATAAAGTCAGCGTGAAAAACTGTGTTTTGTTTTAATTTTTAATGAGCTTTTGTTGGCGAGGACTTATTTATCTTAGGACTTTTATCTCATTGGAGAATGTCAAAGATGTGAATTAACTTTCTGCTTGTAATAATTAACCGAAATTTTGAATAAATGACAACGTGATGTTTTAGGCAAATATTTGAGAACGTAGCTTTGGACACACAGTGTTTGTGTATGTAGGAGGAAGGTAAATTCATTTGAAAGTACAATTAGCTAATATGACATGTGATGGAATTGTGTATGGATTTTGGTTGAAAGTTAATAATTTTAAAATACTTTTAAAATTCAAGATGAAAATTTTAAAATTGATATAAATAAAAAGGAATATCAGTACTATTTAAAAACTATAATGTGTTCTAAGAATAATGTGTTCCTTTTTTTCTTTTTATTTGATATATAGCAAAAACTCTCGAAACAATTGTCACTATTTATTTTTAAATAAAATAAAATCTTATTAGTGCCTAACGCCATCTGGTAGCGTTATTATTATTATTATTTTCGTTTTTTGAAATTTTCATGAAATTGTAATAATAAATATTTGAAGTTTATATTATTATGTTCTTTTTTAATATACTTCTGTAGATTTCAACTATTGTATTATGAAGTCGTAGTTAAATGTTATTTTTTTAACTCTTTTTATTCCTTTCTGTTCCTGTTTTTTTAAATATAATAATGTGAAGTTTCATTGGTGCATTTTATATATTTCCTTTTCACTTAATTCTTTTCTTCAACTCTACTTTTATTTAGCATATTATACAACTACAATTCCTGTATTTTAAAAATATTATATTATAACTATCATTGGTACATTTTATAATTTCCATTTCACTTAGCTCTTTTTGTTCAACAATAATTTTATGTTACATATTACACAAATACAATTCCTGTTTTCTTATTAAAATATATTAATATAAACAATCATTGATACATTTTATATATTTCCTTTTCACTTGACACTTTTCTTCAACAACATTTTTCTGTAGCACATTTTTCCAACTGCATTATTTTACGAGTTGATCCACGTGACAAATGCCGAGCTTAAGAATCTTGGCGAAGAATTTTTCAAAGAATGCCGCCAACTTTTAAGCTGTAAAATTCTTGCTTTAACAAATTCTTCAAGAGTTTTAGGTCCCTCTACATCATCGGCAGATATGCCAACGGAATGTAGGGGAACTTGTTAATGGCAATTCTTCTCTTAATAATAATCGGGGGTTGGGGTGATAGTGTGGGGAGAATGTTTACACGAAAATTTCCCAAAATCGCCTTTAGTTATTCATTGAGACAGAAGAATATTTAGTATGTAAACACACTATCCTTTAAAATATGCAGATAATGATATATTAAAGTTTCTTCTCGATCTACAAGTTCGTTCCGAGCAGTTAGCTCAGAAATGGCGTCATTTAACGTCGCCAGAATAAAGTCAGTTTCGAGGAAATCTGTGTTTTGTTTAAATTTTTAATAAGACTTATTTATCTTGGACTTTTATCTCATTGGAGAATGCCAAACACGTGAATTAACTTTCTGCGTGTCATAATTAGCTGAATTTTGAATAAATGACTACCTGAGGCTTTCAGCAAATATTTGAGAACACAGTGTTTGGAAAGACAGTGTTTGTTTATGTATGAGGAGGATAAATTCATTTGAAAGTACAATTAGCTACTATGACATGTGAAGTAATAGAGTATGATAAAACACTATTCCTTCAACAACATAAATTCAACATGGTAATTTTATTATTCGATGTAAATAAAAAGGAATGTTTCCATTACATAAAAAATATATTAGGGTCCCATATTTATTTCAATGAGCTCATTATTTTTTTATCTGATATATAGCAAAAAGTTCTTGGAACAATTTTCACTATTTGTTTTCTTAAATTAAAATAAAAATTCTTCTTTTCTTCAAAATCTTCCTTTGTCCCTGACTCCTACTAAAGGCGTTATTTTATTTTTTTTTTTCGTTTTTAGGAAGTTTATGTTATTATGTTTTTATATATTTCTGTGGGTTTCAAATAATGTATGAGAAAGGCTTAGTTAAATTTTATTTGTTAAACTTTTTTATTTATAAATTATTATTCAGAATAATTTTTAATCTTTACTTTATCATATATATTGAAATCTTTTACTAAAACAAAAAGTTATCGGCCGACTTGGGTTATATATGCTAGTATTTTTTATAAGGGGCCTGAATGGCCGAGTGTCTAGCGCTCTGTGCGACAGCTTTTGGGTTCTAGTACCGGCTGTGCCATGTACGTTAGACGTGGTTATGAATCCACTTTTTAAGCCGTAGGTCCAGACCCAATAATACTTTTGGCGTAGGAGTGACAACCCTACCCTTAACATACATAATGACATATATAATGATTATATAAAAAATATATAATGTTTCAGAATCTGGCAGAAGGCCTGAGTCTACCAAGGGGCTGTCGGGCCATTGAAAAAGAATGAATATACACTGACTACCAATAAGTACTTGGACACCTGTGATAGAAAAGAAAAAACGAACTTTATGCAAAATCAATAGTTGGCAGAGCCTCCACGTGAGGCAATTACAGCGTGAACCCTCCGGGGCATACTTTCCACAAGTCTTTGTATGACAGCTAGTGGTATTTTCTTCCACTCGGCTTGAGAAGACATAGAAGTTCCTTCACCGATTTTGGACGGGTAGTGCACCCCTGAATTCGGCGATGCAACGCGCCCCAGAGGTTCTCGATAGGGTTGAGATCTGGGCTCTGGGCAACTCCATTGGCACCATACCAAGCCTTGGTTAACGTCGAAACATGACAACTGGCATTGTCGTCCTGAAAGTAACAGGTGTCCAACCCGTAAAACTGCCACAACGTAGGAAGCATATTGTCATCCAAAATAGTGCAGTAGGCATCGGCGTTGAGCTTACCATGAATGGGGACCAAGGGTCCCAGTCCATACCAGGAGAAACACCCCCAGACCATAATTCCACCTCCGCCGAACTTGACTGTTGGTACAATGCATTCTGGCAGGAGACGTTCTCCAGGCAGACGCCAGACACAGACCCTGCCATCCGAACAGTAAAGGGTGAACCTTGATTCGTCACTCCAAAGAATCCGTTTCCACTGATCTACAGTCCAATTTCGATGTGCTTTGCACCACATTAACTGAGCAGCGCGGTTGGACTTTGTGATTAAAGGCTTATGGGCAGCAGCACGACCATCAAAAACATGCAGATGTGCTTCCTTACGGATGGTATTCATTGAAACAATACTCCCGGATGCCTGTTGAAACTTCTCACGGATGAGGGCCATCGGTTGGGCGCGGTTCTTCCGAATTTCTCTGGTGAGCACTCGTCGATCTCTATCTCCCAGTTTCGTTGGTCTGCCGACTCGGGGCACATTCCGACAATCACCGCTCACCTTCCACTTCTTAATCACATAGGCCACTGTCGATTTTGGGTACTTCAGATCGCTAGATATGTCTCTTAAGGATCGGCCACATTTGTGATATACGATAATTATACCTTTCTCGAAATCAGAGAGCTCCGAACTGCGCGGCATCTTGCATGCGACTAATGCCGATGCTGTTTCCTACACGATATATACCGGCGGAGTCCGTGACGTACCTCAGGACCGCAGATATCGTCATTTGCATAGGTGTCCAAATACTTATTGGTAGTCAGTGTATAAATAAATTTTTCAAGATGTACGGGAGAGAAAATGTGTTGAGATTCACTGCTCTAATGTTTTCCAGAATTTATAGTAATAGAAATAAATAAAACTTTTTATTTTTTTGTATTATTTAAGAAGGGCAGGAAAAAGGATCGTCTATTTATCCTTCACACATGCACTTTGATTTCGCTCCTTAAATCTCATACGATGGTAATTCAAAAACACTATAAAGAACATTATTACCTAAAATAGATTAATTGTTGGCAATTAGACAAATAACATACGTGTAATTATGATAGGTAGGATAATAATGTGGGGCCTGATGACCGAGTGACTAGCGCTCGGTGGCACGAGTTTCGCGTTCGAGTCCCGTTCTATAACATTAAATCAAGGTCATTTTATATCATTAAAAGTATCATAATAAAAGAAAACCCATTAATTTTCACAAATGTTTAAAAACAAAGTAGATCTCAATTTATTTAGCTTTAACATTAATTCTATGAAAAATGTATGATGTTACCTTTAAAAAGAAACATTTTAATACATTTATGCATTGCAATAAAATTTTACGACTTTAAATCGAGATAAATGATCTCGATTCAAAGTTAATAATATTAAATTATTAAAAAGTATCATTATGAAAAAACAATAATTTTCGTCAGTGTTTAAATCCAAAAAGCAAAGCAGTTCTCAATTTATTTTTGAACATTAATTCTATGAAAGCTTTATGAAGTTTTCTTTAAAAGAAATATTATAAGTCATTTATGTATTGAAATAATAAATCAAGGTAACTTTATATTATTAAAAAATATCATTGTAAAAAAGGGCAATGATTTTCACAAGTGTTTGAATCCAAAACAAAGCAGTTGTCAGTTTATTTTTGCTTTTAACATTAATCTTATGAAACATTTATGATGTTTTCTTTAAAAAGAAACATTTAAAAATATTTTTACGTAGTAATAAAGTTTTATAACCTTAAAGGTTTAGTTTGTCGCTCTACGGTTATCTTGTGCATGCCAGAGCTAAATAGACCAGGGACCTCCATTTTAAAGTGGATACCAAACCACCACTCATCAAACATCCATCCATGGCATTGCTAGATTCGAATCTGGAGCCTGTGGTACCAAAGGCCGGATTACTAGCCAATTGACTATCAGGTCACTTATAACATTAAAGAGATGCCATTTGATATTATTAAAAAGTATCAATAACAAAAGAAACAATAATTTTTATAAGTGTTTGAATCCCTAAACAACATTTCTCTATTTATTTCGTTTTAACATTAAATATTTCATATTTTCTTCTGAGTAAAGTGATAGTAATCACTTTACTGAGTAAATGTGTTTTTTTTTTTCCTTTTCTTCAGAACTCTTTGCGGAAGTCTACGAAATATAACAGTTGTTTTCAATCTTTTAAAACAACAACAACAAAAAAAAAAAAAAAAAAAAAAATTCAACCTTACTTCATCCTTAAAGAAACATATTAACTTTCAATAAATCATAGATCAACATCTTATCCGAAGTAAACTTTTCAGGTAGGAAAAAAATAATAATAATGTATGACCACTATGTAATGGATATTCCCCGAACACAACAAGAACTAGGTCGATCTATATCTTCTTAAATATTGCTTCCATCCACTGCCTTTATGAAACATACAAGTTATTTTTTGTACTTCTTCTTTTTTAGATACTCCCACAACGAACAAAGTGGCTATTAAGGTTGGAAAAAAAAGCAAGAAATAATATCAATATATATTTTTTATTATTGATTTTCATTACTTTTTCTTCCTGAAAGGTCTCCCACAATGGCCGGGGGTCTCTTCTCCATCAACAAGGCTTTCTTCGAGCGTCTGGGCACCTACGACAGCGGATTCGATATTTGGGGAGGCGAAAACTTGGAGCTTTCCTTCAAAGTAAGTTAAGCTTGCTTGCTCTATGTTGAGTTTGTTGAAGTTCTATTTGCTTTGAGTTCTTTGATGATAAATCGATGAGTATGTATTATCTATATAGAAAATTTCTTCGATTATAAACATAAATATTGTCACTAAAATTATGGATCTATATTTAATTGGATGATTTAATATTTCAAAAACTATAAATAATTGAAAATTGCTGAAATTGCTGAAATTTTTAATTGTAATCAGTTTAACCAATTATTTATCCTTTAATTTTGTTTGCTGGTGTTTTTACTGCCTATAGAGGGGGAAAAGTCTATACATTTCGATAAAACAAGATTAATTCATCGCCAATATGCGAAATATAAACCTGTCTAGACAATATTAATTGAATTAATTTAATTCATTAAAAATTAATATTTTAACTTTCATATGAGATAGCGAGGACTGATCTTTTCCTAGAAAAAAATTATCATACATCCAACTGAATGTATTTAATTAATTTAATATTAATTATATATAAATAAATAAATATTATATATATATGTATATATATATATATATATATATATATATATATATATATATTACTTATTATTATTTTAATTATATATTATTATAATTAATATTTAATTTAATGAGTAGACAAAAAATATAAGAAATGCCCTGATATTTATTTTAGTTGTACATGGCAATTAAATTTTTTTGCTGTATTCTCTGTCTTATGGTACTGTTTTTTTTTAATTTATAAAATCCATATAACATGAAAATAAAAAATATTTGATACATTAAATATTATATTATTTGTTATAGCATACGGCCATTTCTTTGTTTTAATTGCTTAGTCTGTTTAAAATTAATACGTTTCCTAAAAATGTAATTATTTATTAAGGAAAAACTTTATTTTAGTAAATAATAACTGTGCACGTGTATGTTAGTGTGGCTTACGAAATTATTATATATTATAAATTATGGTATAATTTTTTTAACATACGTTCAATATAAACTATGAAGATATAATTCCTTTTTAAAATATATTAATTAAGAAAATTAAAAAACTAATTTCATAATTGATTAATAACTTTTTTTCTTATAAGAATTAATTTATACCATGAGTTGCTACATTGTGATTGGTGATATACCATGGGCTGAGAAAAAGTGCCTATTCCAATGAGAAGTGAGGGAATCTGCCCCTTCCCCCCTCCCCGCCATATAGAACTTTCATAAAGTGAGGTTTTTTAGTGACGGAGAACAGTGTTCTACGACGAGTCAACAAGAAGTTGTTTTTTTCCCTGTACAGTGACTGAACAGGCCAGATATTCCTCCTGTTTACAAAGTGATGCCCTTGTGATTTCGTGTATCAGGCCGTTTGATAATTAAGGTCTCTGAATAAGGCGGTGTGATAAACGTCCTTTGAATGACTGCACATGGAAATCAAATTATATCTTTCATTTTTATTTCTTTTTAAATATTAATTTGTAATAATCCAGAGTTCTGTAAAAAATAGAATGCTTGTAAATAAAAATTGAAATGTTCTTATGGACCTGAAAGTGGCCCCTGTTTATTGAAGACATTATAAGTCTTCTAAATGCATTTTTTGAAATTAAAAATAAATAAGTTATGTTAAATAAGAATTCATTGTAATAGTGTTAATAGTAGTTCATGCTATATTGCGTGACATCTTCACTCTTTACAAAATACCGATTGTCTCACAAAACAAGAACCTATTCCTTTTGTTGTTTTTTAAACTGAAAGTCAGGTGTTCTTAAATAAACAATAAACATAAAGCGATAGCATATCCCTAACACCAGAAAGGCTTCCTAAAAACATTGCTATTTACATACGTTTATTAAACAATTTTATAATTGTTTTGTTATATTTTCAGACATAAAAATAAAGATTTATGTTAATTATAATATTATTAATTGTAGTTCATGTTATATTGCGTGTCAGTAATCACTGTTTACAAACGACTGTCTGTGGCAGATTTTTTCAAAATAGGTACTCATTCCTGAAGTTGAAACAGAAAACAAATGCCCTTAAAAACATAATAAACGTAAATCTATAATCTGTCCCTAACATCAGATAGTCTCCATAAAAAACATTAATATATTTATATATTTTCTTAGACAATTTTATAATAATATTGTTATATTTTCTGACAAAATATAAATATTTATGCTAAATAGAATTCATTATAATAGTAGTTCATGTTATATTGCATGTCAGTAATCATAGTTTACAAAATACAAATTGTGACAGATGGTATCGCAAATCAGAATCTCACTCCGAGAGTTGTTGTTTTTTAACAGAAAGCCAGATGTTCTTAAAAAAAACAATTAACGTAAAGAACCAAAATCTGTCCCCAACACCATAAAGTCTTCTTTACTTTTATATACAAATTTTATTAAACAATTTTATAATAATATTGCTATATTTTCAGACAACAAAAATATATTATGTTAAATGTAATTCATTGCAATATTGTTAATAGTAGTTCATGTTATATTACATGTCAGCTGCCACTGTTTACAAACTACCAATTGTGACAGATGATCTTGAAAAATACGAACTCATTATTGAAATTGATTTTTTTTTTTAAACAGAAAGCCAAAGGTTTTGACTTATGTGTGTAACGTAGAGAACCAAAACATGTCCCCAACACCATAAATTTCCCTTACTATTTATATACGTTTTTTTAAACAATTTTAAGATGATACTGTTGTGTTTCCAGACATGGATGTGCGGTGGATCCCTGGAGATCTTGCCCTGCTCCCACGTGGGCCATATCTTCCGGAAGAGGAGCCCCTACAAGTGGAAGTCCGGGGTGAACGTGCTGAGGAAGAACTCCGTCCGGTTGGCAGAGGTGTGGCTGGACGAGTACAAGAAGTACTACTACGACAGGATAGGGAACGATCTGGTAAATATGCTTTATCATGATTCACTTTCTTGAAAAAAGGATTTAAGTTTTCCTAATTAGAAACTTGATATACAGAAAAAATACTTATATGATATATTTATTTGATTTTTAATATTTTAATTGAAAATTATACTGCTATGATACCATTTTTTTAATTGAGCAAAATTATGCTTGTTATTGACAGTCTTTTAACTAAAATTTGTGATGTAATTTATAAAATTTTTTTGTTGGACAAACATACAAGATACTTAATAAAAATAAACTTTGAAATAATGTAAAAATCTGTTATTGATAAAATGTTTATATTAAAAATTGTATTAATCATGGTTTTTATCCAATCTATTGTTTTTAATTTGATAAATTTTAAATATAATTTCACCTTATTATTTATTATTTTTTATAGGACTACTACCATCAAAATTCTCCTGTATAAATTAAATAAATAACATTATTTAATTAATTTTGTCATATCAGATCAGTTGCCATAATTATTAAGTTATTATATCTTACAACAATTTGAATCACTTCATCCTTCAATGAAGAAAATCAATATTAAAATCAGTGTTGATTTCGAAGATCATATCCATAAAGGATTTGTGAATTATAATTACAAGCAAAAGTAGTGGAACTATAAAATTATAAAAAAATATCTAACTTTTCACTACTACTGGTTCTACATCTTCGTCTATCTTAACCCCCATTCCAGCCATGAGCATTAATGAAAACATTTGATTTATGACTCAAATTTCCTTTTATTTTGTTAAATACATTTACTTGATCAAAGTCCTTACAAAAATATTGAATAATTCCTTATAAAAATGTTGTTTCTATGCAAAGTAGAACTTTAAGTCCCTCTTTTTTACGGTAATAGGTCAGTTTGACTGTCTAATAATTTAAGTAAATATCTTCTGGAATGTGTCTTTTATGCCCCACTATATATATATATGTATACACTATCTGAAAGAAAGTGACGGAACACCCCTCGAAAAGTAGAAAAGTCGACAATACAGCTGACACATGCACAATAATAGGTATCACGTGTCAGCCATACCCTATAAATATTCTGTGGAGTCGACTAGAGTTGTGTTTTGTCAAGATGCCGCCACGGGAAGAGTTGTCTGAGTTCGAGAAAGGTGTGTTGGTTGGATTGTATCTTGCCAAGGTGTCAATTAGGGAGATATTACATCTCCGTAACTGCTCAAAATCAACTGTAGCACGTGTTGTGTGTCGCTACAAGACTGAGGAACACTGTCAGAACAAATCCCGAAGTGGACGACCTACAGTTCTCACCAGCAGGGACCGGATTCGAAGTAACCATCACACATCCATGGATAACATCGCTGATGAGTTTAGACAAGCCACAGGTGTGGCCGTTTCGACCAAGACTCTTCGTATTGAGGCCCATAAGTTAGGTTACACTGGACGTTCGGCGGCCCATAAGCCTTTGATTACGAAAACCAAAAAGAAAGCGCGCCTTCGATGGGTCAAAGACCATCGTACTTGGACTCTGGATGGAAACGCGTCCTTTGGAGTGACGAGTCACGATTTACCCTTTTCCGTTCCGATGGGCGTGTTTGGGTATGGCGTTTACCAAGAGAACGCCTTTTGCCCGAGTGTGTCGGCCCAACTGTAAAGTTTGGTGGAGGAGGATTGATGGTATGGGCCTGTTTCTCCTGGTATGGGGCTGGCCCACTGGTGAAGGTTGATGGTGCGATGAATGCCGATAGATACTGTGATATTCTCGACAATCATCTCCTTCCTACCTTGTGGGCAACGTACGGTATGGATGATTGCTGGTATCAAGACGACAACGCAACATGCCATGTTGCAAGGAGGACTCTTGATTGGTATGTGAACAACAACGTTAAACGCATGGAGTGGCCGGCGCAGAGCCCTGATCTTAACCCAATTGAACATCTCTGGGACGAATTGGACCGTCGGTTGAGGGCCTGCACCCCACTCCTCAAAAGCAAGATTGAACTATGGAACTTCCTGTTAAACATTTGGAAGGAAATTCCTCTTGCCACTATGGTTAATTTAGTAGAAAGCGTGCACAGAAGGGTTGCAGCTGTGATCGCAGCTAAAGGAGGCCCTACCTCCTGTTAATTTTAATAAATATGGGTTTATGTCGTTATAGTGTCGCGTCCCGTCACTTTCTTCCACTTAGTGTATATATATATATGAACCCGGCACACGTTGTCCTGCAAAAAACCAAAAAAAAAAACATTGTAGAAAATTACATATCGCCATTATATTCTCCATGTTCCAATATAGGAGCATACTAAATTTCATGGATACCGTTTGAACTGTATATAAGATGAAATGCTGCAAACACCCTCTGGTGACAAGTGACAATAAGGTGGACAGCGCGAAACTATTTTCCATACTCGAATACATATTATTACCAATTTTCATAACGATTGATTGAACGGTATAAAAATTGATTCACTGCAGCAGAATGTGGGGGGAGACTTATCATAAACCATTCTCCATGTTTTGTCAAACATGCTCAAAAATGTCATTAAAATCGGTCAAGCCGGTGGTGTTCAGTGGAAAAAATCATACAGAAGAATCGGGTTCTTCTGTATGATTTTTGTCCGATTGCAGCGTCTCCTACTGGGATCAATTTTGAATTTAAACCATTCAGGGACCCATTCAAACACACACTCAAAATTCCATCAAAATCGGTCCAGCAGTTTAGAAGGAATTCAGTGACACACGTACAGAAGAGTTATATATATATATATATATATATATATATATCATATATAATATATAATATCATATGTAAGGCGAGTGTCTGACGCTCTGTGGCACAGGCTTCAATTTCGATGGTGGTTTCATAGACACTTGCAGTGGTTCATAATCCGCTTTGAACCGTAGATTCCTGTCTAATGTGACTGTTCGGCGTAGGGGTTGTTCGAAGAAAACATCTCATGATTCGAAATCTGCTAACATAGAAATTTCTTGGCCTAGCATAGGGCTATGGAAGAAGATATATATGAATATCGAAAATTTTTTAATGTAATATAAAGAAACACTAATTAATTTATTTAATAAATAACGTTATGAAATGACTATTTGCTGTTGATTCTTAATATTAATAAATTTTTATTTCTTCCAAAAACAGTTAGAATTGATTTAAATTGAAAATCAATTTTTAAAATTTTTATTTAAAGTAACATTTTTCTATTCAATGTAAAATTATGTGAGCATTTTATATAAAGATGCGGTAGAAAATATAAATTAGTTACGCAATGCATCATGAAAAAGTATCTTCTAAAGTACATGAATGTTTAAAATAATCTTTTCAGTTCTAATATATTTCTTTATATTTACTATGAAAGAAATAAAGTTTATTCTTTCGTCATTCTTTGGTAATAATTTATAAGAATTTTAATGTTCTCTTAAACGTTTGTGCATTTGTCTAGAATCTCGATAATTAAATTTTTTTAATGCGTCTGTCTAGACTGAGTAATTATACTTTCTAACTTGTGCTTTTATTTCAAAAATATTTACTTTTTTTTCTGTTCCTATTTAACGTGTAATTTTAGTGTGGATATTATTACCAAATGTGGAACAAAAAATATTTTGTTTATTTATTCTGTAAAAACAGTTCGATAATTATTATATGGACGTCTCTGTTGAATGCAGCATTATTATGTTTTTAGACAAAGATATTCTTTTTAAAAAGATTTTAAAGAATTGAACTAAAATATTTCTTCTTCTATATTTCAATATATTTCCAATAAATATTGAATATTCTCTTTTAAATACAGACACTTTAAGAATCCTCCAAATTTTCATCTTTTTGCATTGAATCAAGGAATTTTTTAAACGAAATTTTAAATACAAGCTTTATTTTTTTGTGATTTTTTTCTGAGATTACAATTTATTATTTTGTTTATTTATATTTTGAAGTGTTTTTCTATATTATGTGTTCTATAATGATATTTGATTTTTAAATGTATAATATGTATGAAATAAAAAAATGATTCTTTGTAATGAAAACGAAGAAATTTTATTTTTGTTGCAATAATTAATTAAATTTAACTAATTTTTAAATAATACTTTAACAATAATTATTAAATAATATATCAATAATAATTTATTAAATAATATATTAACAATAATTCATTAAATAAAATAATTACAATAATTTAATAAAAAATTGTTAAATAATTAATTAAAAAAAAATTAATAGGCCCCAAACTATAAAAAATCTTAAACATTTATATATATAAACATAAAATATTTGTGTTAATTCTTGTACTATCTTTTTTTTAAGCTAAACTAAAATGAATTGTATGAGATAGAAAATAATAAAAATTATAATTTATTATGACATGCAATTCTGTGAAATTCCCTGATGTATGAGATATATACTTTTGTCACATGATATATGGGGTTATAATATTTTAACTCGAACCAAAAAATAATTTGTTTGTTTTTAATAAAAATATTGCATTTTTGCATGAATTTTGTTTTTGAATATTTTTGTGAATTTTGTTTAGGGAGAATATGGTGATGTGACTTCTCGAAAACTGTTGAGACAGCAACTGCAATGCAAATCCTTTGACTGGTACTTGAAGAATGTGTATCCAGAACTTTACATACCTGGTGAAGCATGGGTTTAGGGATGAGTCGTAGGTTTTCTATTTCATATACCTGTTTCATATACCTATATTACATGTTGATATGTGTAGGACATCCCATAAAATTTCAATTAGTATCGTTTTAATTATAGAATAAATAGTAGAAAAAAATTTCTAATTTGTAAAGTTTTCAGTTACCAGACAAAGACTAACTCGAAAATCTGTAAACTCTAAACTGAATTCATGAAATTATAATAATTGATAACAATTACTGATTAAACATTAATTTTAAGAGTTCTTGAAATTATTTACATGCATTTCAATTAATATAGTTATTTAACTACTTAGGTATCATTAAAAAAAAATTACTTTTTTTTTTTAATTTCAAAAGAACAGTATTAGTCTGAAAACATTAGAAAATATCTATAAAAACATCTATCTTTGAAACTATATATCTAAAACATTCTACATCTATCTAAAACATTATTTATCTCCATCTATAAAAACATCTTTTGAATTAGTTATTTATCCCCATCTATAAAACATCAATCTTTATTAATTATATTGAAAACATCTATCTTTATTGATTATCTTGAAAACATTTATCTATATTATTTATTCCACCTATAAAAACATCAATCTTTATTAATTATCTTGAAAATATCTATCTTTATTATTTTTCTCAATCTATAAAAACATCAATCTTTATTATCTCCATCTATAAAAAGATCAATTTTTATTAATTATCTTGAAAATATCTGTATTTATTATTTTTCTCAATCTATAAAAACATCAAACTTTATTAATTAGCTTGAAAACATCTATCTTTATTATTTATCTTGAAAACATCTATCTTTATTATTTATCTACATCTACAAAAACATCAATGTTTATTAATTAACTTGAAAAATCTATCTTTACACGAAGCCATCTATAAAATCTAAATTATTGTCATGAAATTATAATAATTATAACTAGTTTTTAAATTAACACAAATTTAAATGGTTAACAGGAAAAAGATTGAATAAACTGTACATATTTGAACTAATAAGGTTATTTAACTTCTTAGGTCACAGTAAAGAAATGAAAAATTATAATTTTTTAATTTTTAAAAAAGATTTATGTGAAAAATAACATTATTTGAGAATATTACATTGATTTTTCGTTAGACAAAATTTCTAATTGCTATCAGCACGTATGAGCATGAATTAAATTTGCACGTGCATGAATGTAACAAAATGGAAGAACAATTTTCAAATTGCATGCACATTTTTTGTTCACCCTGGCTGTATTTAAAATGCACCAATACCTTGCACTATTATACACTTTTGAGAAAATATTCATTTATTTTATATAGATGATAAGTTTCATTGTGATAAAAAATAATTTTTATTTTTTTGGAATTTATTTTGTAATTTTTATTTAATTATTTTTAAGAGTCATACGAACATTAATAGTTATATAAAAATAATCCAAATTTTGAACAAATAATTTATACATCAAATATTTGTAAAAGCTAATAATCATATAATTCATAATTTCAAGTTGTTATTTTATAATTTCAAATTATTTCATTATAGTTATTATTCTATATTTTCATTCATTTCATTATCGTTTTTATTTTTTAATTTCATTATCGTTATTATTTTATAAATTCATTCATTTCATTATCTTTATTATGTTATACTTAAAATTCCTTCCATTGTCGCTATTATTTAACAATTTCATTCTTTTCATTATCGCTAATATTTTATAATTTTATTCATTTCATTATCGTTATTTATTTTAAAATTTCATTCATTTCATTGTTATTATTTTGGAATTTTATTCAATTCATTATCGTTAGTTTTTTATATTTTCTTTCATTTCATTACCGTTATTATTTTATAATTTCAACATTTCATTATCGGTATTATTTTATAATTTCTGTCATTTCATTATGTTTTTTATTTTTTAATGAAAATTAATTTTATCTTCATTTACAATTTTCTAAATTTTTATTACATATTATAAATTATTTCTAATCTATTTTGTTTATTTTTTTTTTTATATTTAATTATATATTTTTTATTTCTATTTATTTTTTATATTTATGCTTAGATAATTAATTTTTTTAAATATTTTTCTGATACTTAATTTTTTTTTTTTTCTAACAGTATGATTTGGTTCAGGTCAGTCCGAACTATTTTATGTTGTATTTGCCACAGGGAGCAGAAAATCAGAACCTTGATTTAGTTTTAGAAGCCTTAAAAACACATCCTCAATTAAATTTCCAATAATATATTTTTTAATATCAAACAAAATAAAAATTATTTCTTTCTTTCAATAAAATTTCTATATTAAATATAATTGCTCCTAAAAATATTTTTATTATTTAAAATATCAAATTTTATTATAAAATATTTTAATATATTTTTTCAAATATGTAATTTTAAGTAGTGATACTATTTTAACTTTTAAACTACATATTTTTAATTTTCATTTGTTTTTTAATGAATATTATTTATTTTAAAAATTATTGTCATTTCACTGTAACTGTATGCCTTATATATAAATTTCCTTGCACTGCAAACACTTTTCTTCTTGCTTCTTTTTTCTATTTCTCTTACCTGGGAATTTTCTTAAATACAATTGCATGTATTTCAGAAACTCAAATTCAAATTATTAGATTATTTCAAACTATAAAAATGTATAAGAACTTGTTACATTCTTAAAAAAACTCAGTTTGGAATAGTATATTTGTCGATGCATAAGCGATAATGTAAAAATTGCAGTTTTATAAAAATAAGAGTAAATTTTTTCTGACTTCAAATTCAAACAAATTTTAACTAAATTCATGCATATTTTGAAACTTTATTTGATAAAGGAAATTCACAATAAAACATAATATATATTTTAAAGTAGGAAATATATTCTCATGTTATGATATTTTTCACATAATTCAGTCTCGAAAGTTAATGTATATATATATATATATATATATATATATATATATATTAACTTGAAAATAAAGAAGCATTGAACTTGGTGTTTTCTTCTTCTGAAAAGTTGTTATTTGTTGTAAATCAAAGATTAATCATTTCATTGTGATACTTCAAATATATTCCAATACTTTTACCTGAATATTTTTAAACAGTGTAAAATTCGATTCATTTGTAATATTTTTAAAGCTAAAATTTAGTTAATGTTATTAATTTATTAATTTTAGGAATTTATGTTAAATTTTTTTATCATAAATAATTTACAAGCCTATTAAATTATGTATGGTAACTTACATAATTATATTTGTGTTTGATGAATTATGATATAAATTAATATTTGTTTTGGCCCAATATTTCCCCACTACACGTTATTCTTAAATCTATATCAAAAAATTAACTACAAAATTTCTAACTTTGGCGAAATCCCCATTTTAAAAGATTATATTATTAATAAATGCTAAATCGTACAAACCAATGATATTTCGTAATTCTGTGCATAACTTTTTATAATGAATTTGAGTATAATTTTAACAATTCTGACATTTCCGGTAATCATGAATCCGGTATGAAAAATTCGGTAATACTGAAATATTTTTCTTTTTTTTTTGTTAGTGAAACAATTAACTAAATATATTTTTACTCTCAATCTAATTTTTATTAAAATTATTAAAAGCAAAGATTCAACAAAAGCTTAACTGATAATTGTTCATCCTCAAAGTCCATCTCATAATGATTTCATATGCCTGTTTTTCTTTTTTAAATCTTACTTCAAAAAAATTTGATTTAATTTCAAAAGTTCTTTAACAAATATTACAAGTTCCAAAGATAAAGATGGAAATATTTCTAAATTCATAGAAATAAAAATACTAATATTAATTCCATTTTTATTAAATTTAATACACTGCCATATTTTGTTAATGTGTTAATAAGATTTAAGGTAATTTACTCTTAAAAAAAAAACCTATTTTACGAAATTTAATTATAAATTATTTTGACAAAAATCGAATTAATTATCCTTTTATTATTTTCAATTATGTTATGTATAAAATACCTAATGTAATAAAAGTTTTTTATTTTTTTTCCTTCATATTTGAATTTAATTCAAATAAAATATTTACTGTGACTAGAAAATTTAATGTAAAGTATTGGTGAAAATGTTTTTCTAAATTTTTATTAATTTTTAACATCTGTCAATGATATTTTATTGATTTGACAAATATTTTTAAATTAGTGACTAAATACATGCTTTTATAGTTATTTTCTATCAAATATGTTCATAATATTTGCAGTAAAGGAGTATAAAAATTAATGTAAAGCATATTAATTTTTCTTATTTAAAGATATACTCATGTACAGATATAAACAGTAAAGGTAAATATTTTTTGACTGAGAAACCATATTTTAAATATAAAATTAACAAACTTTGAAAGAAAAAAAAATTAATTTGTTTTTATAATTCTAATATCATGAAATTCATATTAAAAAAAAAGTTAATTCTACCAAAAATAATTATTTTACTTTACATTGAACTCAAATTAGAAAAGTGCCATATTTATGTAATAGAAAATTTTATACAAAATTCTTGCCGTGAAGGGATTAAAATTTATTAACATATCACATAAGTTAAAAATAATGTAATGGAATGTGTATAATGAGTTGAAATCTTTAAATTATATGCCAGTAATTTTAATATGAACATAATGTCTCATAACCAAAATGAACAACCTAACGATCAGTTAACTTATAACTGCTAATAAGTTATATTGATCGTTAAATAATAAAAGATATGAGCATAAAGGAGGTTAGACAGACCACTTAGTATCTGCACATAAAAGAAACAAATGTTTTCTGTTTACATCGGATTGGTTTATGCTCCACTGAATACTTCGTTTAATTGTCTTCCACTGAATACTTCTGACTAATTGTCTTCCACCGAATACTCAAGATTAACTGTCTTCCATTGTATACTAAACTGATTGACTACGTAGAATCTCAAGGTGGACTATAATACTATATTAAATACTCCAGGCTGATTTATACTCCACTGAATATTTTAGTATCTTTTCACTGATTACTTCAGATTGTCTTCCACTGAATGCAAGAATAATTATCTTCCACTGAATACAAGATTATATATCTTCAACTGAATACAAGATTAATTATCTTCCACTGAATACAAGATTTATTATCTTCCACTGAATACAAGATTAATTATCTTCCATTGTATACTAAACTGATCCACTCCGTTGAATCTCAAGGTGAACTATAATGCTAAATTAAATACCTCCAGACTAATTATACAGTATTCCAGATAGAGGGACTACCATGAAGACCACATGATGGATCTAATGCCCAAGATGGCATTAGTTTCATGTTCTTGAGAGCTATTAGACCATCAAGCACTTCTTTCTGTTTCTGAAGATCACCAAAAGACACATATTCTGGTATCACCAAGACTTGAACTTACACATAGAAGGAGCATTTAAAAGAAAGCTCTCACAATTGATAGTTGGCAATCTCCACGCAAACCTTATAAAATAAGTTTTCAGTTTACAAACATAATGTGTCTAAAACCTTGAATACTCAAGAATTATTGTCTTCCATTGAATACTAAACTAATCGAATCCATTGAATCTGAAAATGGTCTGTAGTGCTGCATTAAATACTCCAAATTGCTTATTCAATATTCCAGACTGAGGGCTATCAGTCATGATGAAACTAATGCCCATGGTGACATTAGTTTCAGGTTCTTGAAGATAATAGCCCCATGAGCACCTTTACCTGTTTTTTAAAGGTCGCCACAAGAGACGGATTCTGGTTTCACCAAATTTGAAACTTACATCTAAAATGAGTATTTAAAAGTGTGTCTTTACAACTTATACTATGTAATCTTCATACAAACCTTATAAAATAAGTGTTTCGTGTTTCGTAAGTGTGTTTACAAACATAGTATGGTTAAACACTGACTGAACATGGGAATTATTTGATGGTACTTGTTATGGAATTAATTATGTTCCTAAGTAAAAAAAAAATCAACATCATTATCTCAGATTTTAATTTGCTTAGTAATCTACTATAAATTTCATGTAAGTTACGTGAATATTTATAAAGAAATTCAAACATTGTTCAGCCTTCTAACATTGTTTAGTCCTGATTAAATAATCCATTTAATTTTCAAAATAAATATAATATTCTTTATAAAAAGAAATCCATTCTTGATATCAAAAGTATAGTTTCCTATTCCCAAACAAATGTCAACTAGGTTTAATCATCATGGTGTGAATCATCATATTATGATTCTGTAATATGCATAAATAGTCAGCAAGAATAGAAAAGTTACGATTTTTTTACAATGATTACTCTGTAATCTCTTGCAAATGAATTAAATGAATTCATATTTTTTTTTTTTTTAAATTTTGTTGTTGCGGAATTTTAGTTCCATTTTATTAGCAAATTTGAAAGTTGTTAAATTTTGTTCTAAAATGTAATCTATAATAGAACTTTCATTATCTATATTTAACAAATCATTATTGGAACATTATTTATTCTACTTGAAATTATTCATGGACTATTGATTATATATTATTTCCTTGATCTGCAGAAGACATATATTACCTAAAGAACAATCACACTTAATGAAAGTTTTACTACAAGCCCTTTATTTATAGATAAGAATAAAAACTAAACTAAATGCATACCGATGTATTGAAAATACGTTGGTCATCATCATCATTTGCTGAGATATTGATCAAAATCAAGTGATATGGACATTGGGAACCTCAACAATTGGATTAAACATAGTAAACGATAACATGTTTTTATCAAAAGATTATATTTTGTGTTTTACACATTTCTTTTTTATTTAGAATGGAAAAATGTATTAAATATTGAAGCTGATTTTTACCTTTACATTAATATTTTAATTAATAATTTTTAATACTGAAATATTCATAAAAACCATTATTAGAGAAACTATCATATGTATTATTACAGAGTATACATTATATTCATAATATATTTAATTATTCTATAAGAAATTAAAATGAATATTTAAAAATTATACATATTGTTGTCTTATTTAAAAAAATATAAGGCTTCTTATATTGTGAATATTTTTAATATTACAAATGAATGATGTATCCCGTTTCTTGGAAAAAAAGGAAATATTATTTGTAATATAAAAATATGGTTAATTATTAAATTATTAAATTTAATTTTTCGGAATTTATGAGAATCTTTAATGTAACATTGATTTAATGAAATATTTTAACTATAAGGAATGAATTAATTGTTTAATAAATTAATTAATTGAATTAATAATGAATTAATTAATTGTTTCAATGAAGGAAATCAAATAAATGTCAAAGGTTTAAAAAAATTATTAAATTAGTTTTTTAAAGTTATTATTTCTGTTAAATATACACTTTCTTATGTCCTTTTATAAGAGTTTCATATTATTTTATCAGTTGTTATAAATATATTCCTATCATTTAACAAATCATTTGTGAAAAGTAATATTTCGAAATTTGACTTTTTAAAAATCTTTTCAATACAGAAGGAGATTATATCTATAGTCTTGTTTTTAGTATTTATAGTTATGATTAAATTTTGTCATCTCTTCTTCTGATGGAAATTGTATAAAAAGATGAAAATAAGTTTATAAATTGCATGTATGAAACCAAAAATAATTGATGATAAGTTAATTAATAATTAATAATTGATAATTGATGATAAGTTAATTAAAATAATTGATGTTTGTGTTAATTGATTAACTGGCTTTAAACTGGGTTAAAACCAGTTAATTAAAGTTTTAATTGGAAAACCGATTATTAAATTAAAAGCATTCATTTTATATATTGAAAAAACTGTATTTTGTACATGTAATCATGAACTGTTAAACTGATACAATGCTTTTTTATTCTTAAGAACAGTAGATAAAAATATCCGACAGTTAAAAATGGTCATTATTATTTATAATTTTGTAATTCACATATGTTAAAATGTAACAAAAATACATATGATGAAATATACAATAATAAGAGTAATTTTAGTAATAATCCATATTTTCGAAGAGGGCATTAAAAAATATTATTCTGCCTAATATGTGAAATAATTTTAAAAATAATTTATGCACTGCCCTTAAAAGACTGCTTTTAAAATATATGCTAAAACTCAGATATAAAAAGTAATTTAACCTTACAATAATATCTTTGAGTAAAAATAATATATTACATTATAAAATTTATCGGAATGAAAATATTCAGTGAAAATATCATTTTTAAAATTCCTTATTAGTGAAAATAATTTGCACAAAATAATGATTTTAATACAAAAAAATAATTAAACATTTAAAAAAAAAAAAATTATTGGCAACAATAAACTGCAATTTTTGCGTGAATTCATTTGCATAAAATAATTGCTTATAAAATTCTTTTTGTTAAAAATTTCAAAACTCTTTTGATATAGAATTTGAGTTTCTTTCAAATTTTCTTTCTGGTAAATTAATTATTATTATTATTAACTATTATTATTTTTAATAATGGGGAGGAATTTTAATCAATAGTTTAAAATCTTTTTAACAGACTTTTATTACATATTTTTTTTTATTATTTCCATTTTATTTTTGGAATTCTATCTGCTCTATCGGGCTTGAAATATTTTTGTACTTTTGTAACAAAACAGCATCCACAAAATCTGCAATTCCATGTTTTTATTATCAATTGTATTATTTGATTTGATTTTTGTTTTACTTTTTTCTTTCAAAGCTTTAGTGCAAGTAAGTTTTGTTTTGATTTTTGAAGAAAAAAATATATTTTTCCTTTTAATTTTCAAATATTATTAAAAATTTGCAAGAAAATTTTAATGTCAGTATTTTTTAATATAGTGTTTGCAGTATTATCGTTAATATGTAAGAAAATACAATACGTATTTAAATATAAATATTTTATAATAAATAAATTACAATCTTTTATATTTATTATAATTATTTTTTTTGTTGAAGTACATTATAGGCATATGTTTTCAGTGAAAATTACTTTACATAAACTAAGTATAACTTTTGTATGTGTGGAAGTTCAAATATACAGTTTTATCTAAAAATATTATAATGTGTATGCTTATGAAAATTGTGTAAAATAAGAAAGAATTATACAGAGTTTAATAATGATTTCTTAAACTTTTAACTTAATGTACATAAAATGTAGATTTATTAAACAGAAATATTTTGAAGAAGTTAGCTGATAATTATTTAAAAAAATTTTTTTTTTTACTTTTTTCAAAAACATGTCATAAAATTTCAAAATATGCTAAGATTTCGTTGAAAGTGAATCAACTAGAGTTTAAAAAATTTGCATGAAAAAGTGTAATATTTCTATCTAGAATATTTATTAAGTTTATATCTAAAAATGTATTATAAACCAACCTAATACGCATTATATTTTTTTTCGTAGCTCTACATGATGTTCATATCATCTAAATGTTGTTCATATCTATAATATCATTCTAATATCCATTCAAAATTTTAAGATATATTTGTTAATTTTAATCTCATAAAACAAGCATTAGGTGAATCGTAATGATAAGAAAATAAAAATAACTGATTTTGCACTTAAATATTTCAATACTTGAAAATTTTCGTTATGACAATAACAATTTTTTTTTATATTAATATAAAGCAAGAGATATATATGCGCGTGTGTTTCGATTACTTAAAAACTATATCACTGAGGAATCCTTTTATTTTCTCTGAATCTTTATAGCTTTTTGATGCGTATTAATTATTCACGAAAATATTATTCATTTTTATGTCAAAAAATATTCTACTTTTTAAAACTTTTTTTTATGCCATAACGAAATATTCAAGTATTTGAAATCATCGTCCAAATAGGATATTAGACTAATTTATTTGGATAAAGGTCAACAAAAAAATTACAAGAATTATGAATTGCATGTTTTTATGATTAAATGTAATTGGAATGACATGAAATATGGATATTAGACTATCGGTAGTAATCGTATAAATATATTTTATATATAAATTACATGGATATTAGACTATCGTTTTATATGATTCTTTCTATTTGCACGAGATTTTGCTGTAGATATATGAAATTGTCCATTGCAAATAATTTATTGCAATCACTTTTCTTTTTATAATAATTTAAAGTTTTGCAAATTTTATTGATAGTTTTCCTAACCAACATAAAATACTATGCTATTTACAATAACAGTGTATGAATCGCCATAGCTGTAATGAATATAATGCATTTAATCAACTCTTTCAAGTTTGTACGGGTGCATAAGATTTGAGACGTACATAAAAATAAAAATATTAAATCAGAGATACGAACACGAATAAAAACACAAACACAATAATTTTGTCACCATCTGACAAATTTTGCATCAAAAATATATTTTTTATTTCGATCAAAATAATTATAAATTTTTCGTGAGTTTCCATCACGCATAAATTAGAGAGCTGATAGAGAGATTCAGGGATATATTACAATTACACATCTCAGTGATGTGGTTTTTGAGTTACGACACACACACGAAAATCTCTTGCTATATACACTCGTATCTCACTTTTTCATAAAACATGTATAGTTTTCAAATCGTATATGCACTCACTCAATAAAAAACATTCAAAATCACTTCCAAAAATGTTCTTTAAAAGTTCCATGCTTCCATTTTCATTCAGCGATAAAGTGAAAATTCGAATCCTTTTAAAATTTAGGGCCAACCTCAATCTTAAAACTGGAAGATCTTTGCAATGCATAATAAATATCCAAAAGAAATAACAGCCCCCATCTTCTTATTGTTTATAAACTAACTGCTCTTAGTTCCATCTTAAGGGCAAAAGACAGTATGAATATACCACGAAAAAGAATATTCCATATTCCCCCATGGTCGCTCCAGAGCACTTTCGAATTGCTGCAGGTAGAATAACATTCAACCAAGAAAAATAAACCCCATTTAGCCTGGTGAAACATATATCGCCATTTTCCATCCCCTACTCGTTAGAGTACATTAGAATATGAGAACACCCATACCCATTTTTGCCTTTTTACCAATTCAAAGGATATATATCTATATAGTATGCATCCATATCTTCTCGACTCTTGTGCCTACTTTGCAATTCAAGGCGTCTTTCGGTGGAAGGTGTACTTTGTATTTTACATTTCCCCAGTCTATTTATCATGGCTACTGGGGCATATATTTTATCTTCCACCAGTCCTTTTTCATCCCATACCCTGTCTGATTTCTGGGACGAGTATTACTTGATATTCGTCTTCGACCCCCTCAAGCGTTCAGGGGGTTTTAGAATGATCCTTTCCACCCAATCTGGGTTTTAACTGCATTCGGTATGCGTGTAGAATTTTTGGCAGTCGTCTTTAAAATAAAAAATTCAAAAATAAAACTGCATATATAGATAGAGTCTGCTAAAAATTGAAGTTTTTTCCCGTGACTTGGACTGATGTGATGTGCACTGAAGTGTTGAAACTAAATATACCATTTTTTCCCTCGTTTCTTTCCAGTTTTTTTTTTTTTTCTCTCCCTTCTTTGGATTTGGCTTAACATAAAAATAGCTTAAGAAGCAACGTTAAAAAATTCTTCTTCTTTTACTTGTGGTGTGTGGAATATTTTTTTTATCTAAAGAATTTCCGTTTGCTTGCTTTGTTCTGTGGCATTTAACGCTGGGACACCCCTTGAATTTTAACGTTGCGGGTTTCTCGAGTTGCTATTCGTTTGGCATGGAAAGATTTGTGGACCGATTTAAAGGTTTAGAATGAAGCGAATTGAAAATGTTATAAGAGCTTCTTTTGCGGCTCGTGGGAAATTCTACAGTTGAGATTTTTCTGGCGTAGAATTCTTTTCCCATATTTATTTTCAAAGAGTCCTTGGATTTGTCATTTTTTTTACTTTAAAATGAATTGCTTTCTGTGAATATTAAACATAAAGTTTTTCAGATTAATAAATGTTCAGTATTATATATATATATATATATATATATATATATATATATATATATATATATTTATTTAACTTTAAGCTAAAATAAATATTGAAAACGCGTATTATCGTGGAAAATTCTACAGTTGAGATATTTTGACATATAATTCTTTTCACCGTATTTATTTACAAGCAGTCCTTGAATTTTTCATTTTTTTACCTTAAATGAATTGCTTTCAATATATATTACACATAAAATTATTCAAATTCAAAGAAATGAGAAGTAATATATATATATATAAATTTTAAGCTAAAAACAGATATTGATTTTTTGAAATAGTTTTTGATGTAAATTTATAAAAAGATACGATTTTAATTTTTATTTAAATGTTTAACATGTGGCTAATTTATTATTTAATACAATTAAATTTTATTTAATTAATATTTCAAATTTGAATTTGAAAGCTAATTCCATTTTCATCTTGTTTAATAATTACTTTTATGAATTACTTTTATAATTAATTTTATAAAGTATATCTACAAACTGCTATGGATATACGTATCATAGTTAATTATCCAGTGTTTGATTCTAATTTCAGAAAATGAATTCTTCTTTTTTTTGTTTGTTTGTTTATTTGTTTGTTTTGTACAATAACTAGCTTTTGTGTATTTCTTTGATGTGATGCTAGAACAAAAATTTCTTGTTTTTACGAATAATAGCAATTAAAAAAAATCACACTGGAATTTATTTACTTTTATTCTATGATATTTGATGTCATATAACATATATTAATTTTAAATTCATTCATGAGATAATCTTTTGTTAAAGCATTTTGATAATTGTAATGATCGATCTATTTCTAGAATACATTTCAGTGTTATATTTAAGATTGTAACGATAACCTAATATTAACCTAATTAATAGTTCTTTTAATATTTAACCTTAAAGAAACGTTTTATACTCATACAAAAAAATTTTTGATTAAAAGATAAATTATTGCTTAGTGACATTTCCTGCTAATATGATGACTAAAATAATTCTTAAATTACTATTCTAAATGAATATGTTAATTAATAATTCTTTAACATTTAATATAGAGTTCATTCTTTTTTTTACGAAAAAAATAACGTTTTAAAAATCACAAAATTATTGTATTTCATATTTTTTCATTAAATATCTATAAAATGATATTTCTTTTATGTAATCCTTTTAATTTAATTTTTCTTCATTTTATTAATGTTTGATTATGATGTTTTGGATTATATTCATAATATCGTAGAAAATTTTTAAACAAATCTAATGTGTTTACAATATTGTTTTGTACTATTAGAAGTTTGTCATGCTATTATTTTGAAAGAGACATTTTAAAAATAATCAAAAATTTATTTTACAAATAAAGTTTTATAAACTTACATTTTGAAGGTTAAAAATAACACTAAATTTATTATTGATTACCTTTATGCAATCCTTTAAATTAAGATAATTTTTCTTCATTATATTAAAGTTTAATCAAGTTTTGGATAGTATTCAAAATATCGTAGAAATTTTTTAAAACAAGATGTATAAACCTAATTATGTTTACATTATTGTTTTGTACTAAAAGCAAGTTGTCATACTACTATTTTAAAGACATTAAAAAAAGAAATCGAAAATTTATTTTTTTAAAAAAAGGTTTATACATCTACTGTTGAAGGTTATAAATAACATTTAGCTTACAGAATTTTTATAATTCTAATGAAAAAAGTAATCGTAAATCGCCTTCCTCAATGTAGTAACTCAAATAAATTTGATTATAAGTGAAATATTATTTATCTAATTAATGATGTTTTGCTTCGTCTTCTTCGATGACCTGTTTTCTAGATACGCAACCTTGGCGATGGAGGAGACACGTGCTTAGATAGTGCTGCTAAGAGAGACGATTTCCACAAGCCCATTGGTTTGTGGCCGTGTCACAGCCAAGGCGGTAATCAAGTAAGTTAAATTTAAGTGAATATTTTAAATTATAATTTCCTCTTCTTAACTTCAACCATGGAAGTTTTTTTTTAAATAGTAACGAAAAGAAAGGGTTAATCTGTACTAATAATTAAACAAAATTCTTTAAAAAGGTTAATTTTTACCATTGAACAATTTATAATGTTCCCTTTCTCAATTGTTTTTCATCGGGGTTTGATTAAGTACACCAAGAGTATCAGTATCAGGTTTTTAGAAATAGCTTTTCACGTATTTGCCCGTGGCATGGGAGAAAATCTAAACGAATGGAAAAATATAAAATTAATGACTGTACTATAATACTATTTAAATAAGATATATTCTTTGAGTATTGAGTAAAGATATTTATTAAGAAATAATTAAATACTATTTATTGAGTATTGCTTAAGATATGTATTAAGTAATGTTTGATTATTTATTCTTGAGTATTACTTAAAATTTTTGTTAAGTACTATTTAAATATAATTTAAGTTTGAGTAATGTAAGACAGCTATTAAAATTATATATTTGAATAAGATTTATGCTTGAGTATTGAGTAAGATATTTATTAAGTAATGTTTGAATAAGATTTATACTTTTAGAATTGAGTAAGATACGTATAAAGTAATATTTGATTAAGATTTATGCTTGAGTATTGAGTAAGATATTTATTAAGTAATGTTTGAATAAGATTTATACTTTTAGAGTAAAATACTTATAAAGTAATATTTGATTAAGATTTATACTTGAATATTAAGTAAGAGATTTAATAAATAATATTTAAATAAAATTTATTCTTTTAATATTGTGTAAGATGTGTATTAAATAATATTTAATTAAAAAAAAAAAAAATCCTTGATAATTTTTTTTCATTTCGAAAAGCTTTTTTTTTTTTTTCAATGTATTGTAGACTAGTTTAAATAAATAATTAATTTAAATTTAAAAAATGTAAAATGTAAAATATGAACAATTTTGGAATAATATTGCTTGTTTTAGCCTATTTATTAGGAAAACGGTTTGAGTGCACATGTACATTAAATATAGAAAACGCAAATAGGTTTTCCTGTATTTATATGTTTACATCGCTTTCAGTATTGGATGTTTAGCAAAGAAGGAGAAATCAAGAGGGACGAAGCCTGCCTGGACTACGCTGGAGGCGACGTCATACTGTATCCATGCCATGGAACTGGAGGAAACCAGATGTGGCTTTACGATCCACACGTACGTATAACGTCTTTTGCGAATCTGCCTTATAGTCTGAGTTTCGAATATTACATCTCACTGCATAATCTAAAAACTTTATGAGACAGTTAATTTTGTTGTAGAATCGTTCATTTCCACTCAATTACAGATTTAAAAATATTTTATTTCTATACTGTGGGTAATGTAAATGAAGTAAATTCGTTACTGATGTATATTTTATAATAGATGGAAATTTACTTTGTTAGTAACATTAAGACTCGATACAGTATATCTATATCAGGGAAAGAAGATAGGAACAACAAAGACCCTTCTACGATATAAACACATCAAGAAAATTCGATGGATAACAGCAATGAACATGCAGTGAACAGTAAATCAAATTATATAAAAAGAAAGTAGCAGATAGATACACACACGTACTTCAAGGAAAAGGAAGACAGTAGCAGTAATGGAGATAATATAGTTCATATAAATGAATGAAAAATGAAGCAGTAACGCATTTGTTTGAATAAACTTCCTCCTGAAGAACAACTGAAGGGAGCTGTAATGAACTTTTGCCGTACACCTACTTCAAGGAAAATGGAGAGTAACAACAAAAGATATCACATAGTACATCTACAAATTGATGAAAGAAAATGGCAGCAGTAACACTTGCTGCAATAAATCCCATCTGAAAAAAAAGAATTAAACATTTTGCACATTTGGCAGTATTGACGCTCCAAAAAAAAAAGCAGGAAAAGGACAAAATGTATACTTTGTGATACAGTACATATAAAAAAAAAAGGATTGGGAACTATTTGGGCAGATAATAATTATGGATACTAATATAGAAGATAAAAATAAATTGCCCATTTTTACTGAAGGGCATTATTATGTTAAGAAATGTCTTTTCCATATGATTCTATAAACTTTGTAAAAATATCATTTGTTTGAATAAACTTCCCTGAAGAACAAGCATTAATGAACCTTTGCAGTACACCTACTTCAAGGAAAATGGAGAGTAACAACAAAAGACATCATATAATACATCTACATTGACGAAAGGAAATAGAAAGCAGCCATGAACTTGTTGAAAAGCATCCATGTGAAAAGAAAATAATTGAAGCAGCAGCCATGTACATTTTGCAGTACGCACGCTTCAATAACAAAAGAAGGAAAAGGACAAAATGCAGTGCTTACATACTTTGTGATGTATGACATATAGAAAATGTATTGGGCACTATTTGTACTGAAAATAATTATGTGGCAGATAATATATTGAGCATAATAAAAATAATTTGGCCAATTAATAATAATTTGAACAATTAATAATAATTTGGGCAATCAATAATAATTTGTGCATTATTATTGGGCCCTAATTGCATTATTATGTGAAGAAATGTTTTCTCCATATGTTTCAGCAAATTTGTAAAAAGATCTTTTCTTTCACATTTTTTTTTGTAAATCTAAAGTAAAGAATAGCTACATTGAAATGAATAATAAATTGTTATATTTCATTATGAATAGAGATGCAATCGGTAATTTTTCATCTTCACTTTCAGCTTCACGCCATTCAGCAAGCCAGCAGCAAGAGGTGCATGGAGTTGTCAGCCGATAAACAGAAGATCATAATGGCCCAGTGCAACGGCAGCAGCAGGCAGAAGTGGCTCGTTCAAAACTATGACGAAACCAAACTGATATATGCAACTTCTTAGTCAGCACCCGATTAATCGATTCATCCATCTTCTCTCTCATCATCGCAATCGTTATCGATCTCATCGTCACGATCGAGGAGCTACATCCATGTACCGAAATAGAGAAATGTCTTCACTGTCTGCCAAAGATTTTGCAATTCAAACTTGTTGCAAATTTATTGTTCCTGGCAAGAACGATCTTGCACCAAAACCAAGATGTTTTCTACCGTTTCATGCGTCCTATATTTAAAGAGAAATTTAATCAGATCATCTAAAAAAAACTTCCTAAAAGACTTTTTAGTAATTAATTCCTTGATGAATTCAAAAATCAATCAATTCCAAAGAGATCAATCCCAATCTCAAAAAAGAGATCAATCCTAATGTTATGGATGCTTTACAATCAAACATTGTTGTAAAAACATCAACTTTCGAATATAATGTTGAATAGAATATCAAAATTTAAATCTAGTCAGAATTTACATTAAAAGTGCCTTAAAGTGATACACCAAGAATTCATATAAATACTAATAGAGTAAAAAAATAAATTTACGAATTAATTCTTATGTTTATTAGACACAAAGAAAAAGTAATTTGTTATAAAAAGTAAAAATCTAAATCTAAACATTCCATTGTAGCTGTAATGATTTGTATTTAGAATTTAAACAAAATTAAGATCACAAT
Source organism: Caerostris extrusa (assembly GCA_021605095.1). NCBI lineage: Eukaryota > Metazoa > Arthropoda > Arachnida > Araneae > Araneidae > Caerostris > Caerostris extrusa. The sequence goes on along the minus strand of BPLR01017958.1, from coordinate 24,271 downwards.
AACTTGAATTATCTATAAATTGCAAGTATTGTCAATTTAAAGCAATACAAACATTCCATATTATTTATAAAATATGAATTTTCCCAAAGTTGTATAAAAAGTAAAAGAAAAAATAATTTAATTAAAGAAAATAAGAAAATACAATTAAGATAAAAAAAAATATTAATTTAAAATTAAAATGCACTTTTTAAAACTTTGGTTCTATTTTAATGATCATCATTAAATAATATTTCAATTAAATAATATTTGTTTATTGTACTATGATTTTGGAAAATATTTTACATATAATTGTAAATTTTATGAAATGTTATTCCTAAATTGCTTTTTTCATCCTTATGTTATTTTTTTGTACTTCCTAAATTTTTTAAAAAATTTTTTCAATCATATATATAATGGGACGATATGTTAATATATTGACAAGTTCTTCTGTAAACAAATTCTATTACTTTTTTTCATTAAGCAATTTTGGATTATTGTGCAAAAAGTGCTTATTTAATGGAAAAAACTTGTTATAAACTTATTTCATGCAAAAAGTACTTGTTTTTTAATAGGTGTTAAAATTCATAATCATTTAAAGTAATATACTAAAATCAATTATATTTTAAATTCATTTTTAGTCATTTTCAATCATTTCAATCAAAACTTGAAACTTGTGGAATTTAATTAACAATATTTATTGTCATATTAATTAATAAAATATTTTATTTTAATATTTAATAAGCATTTATAATTATATAAAATTTAAGCTACATTTTTAAAATGGACTTGTAAAAACTTTGTGTTATAATTATTTTTAATTTGATAACCTTGGATCTTCCAATTGTAAAAAAAAAATTCTTTAACTTTTTGAGTTTCATTTCCAAATTGATTCAAATTAAATAATAATAATAATATACATCGATATTGATAAAATATCTGATACATATAAAATATTATATTTTTTATTATAAACATTAACAAATCTATTTTCAAAGAAATTATTTATTGTATTGATTTTGTTATTTTAATGTCAATTAAGCCATTATTAAGATATTTAACTGTAGAATTTCAAATGATTTATTCGTTAGTTTATAAATCACTTCTCAGAAAAATCAATCCTTTTATTCTTTTTTTTTTCTCCTTGCTGTTAATGTTTGTGATATTTTTGTGCATTGCATTTATGATATTTAATAACAAATGTAATTTCATTATTTAAAGCTTTAAAAAGTTATAAGCTTCAGTTATTGTATGACAGTCTTTATTTTATGCATATACTGTCTTTTACATAATGAATCAATAATATTTAATATCAAATATATGAAATGTATTACGTTAAAATTATCTTTAGCTATATGTTTACATACATCTAATATATAAAAACTAAGTCCCATATTTATATATTAAAATATATGAAATCAAATTTTATTCCTGAACATATATTTTTAATATTCAAATTTGTTTAAAAATTTCAGTTAAAAGCAAATTTACTTAACAATAAAAGTGCATACTTTTTAATAAGAATTGCATATAATTATATATAATTATATATATAATGTATTTATAATGCTTATGAATTATAATTGAGATTTTAATTAAAAAATAACGATTTTTTTTTTTATTATATTCGATTATTTTATCTAAAAGAACTATTTCCCAAATTTGTCTTATATTCTGTTAGAGGGATTTGATATATTAATATTCAAAAATATTGCCTCATTTTGATTAAGATAGTATAGTTAGTAAGATTTTTATCTCTTATTATATTCTAAGAAACTTTATTTGACAAAAAAAGCGCAATATATAATAATTTGTAATTTTATTGAATTATTCCCTTGGCAGGTTAAATATTTGAATTTGTGAGCATTTTTATTTTACTAAATTGTAAATTAAAATATTTAAGGAAATTAAATTAAATTAATTAAAGTAAATTACATTATCCAATGAAATAATTGCAATTCTTTTTAAGTTTAAAAATAAATTTATCGTCATATTTAAGAAAATATGTATTAAAAGAAAAGAAAATTTTCACAATAAGATTTTAAATTCAATATGATGAAGATTGTGAAACACTAATTGTTTGAAGTTATTATTTACAAAATTTATCGCTAGAATTTGAAAAAAAATGTATTATATAATAATACATTTTAAGAAGACATCGTATAAAATTTTACTAAATTTTAATAAAGTTTATTAAATTTTAATTTTAGTAAAGTTTTTAATAAATTTTAAATTTTTATTTAAAAAATAATTTGTTTTTAAATTTTAATTATTTTAAGATTATAAGAAATATTATTCGGAAAAAAAAGTTTAATATAGTATAAGAATTTTGAAATTTCATTGAATTATGTCCTTGGTAGGTTAAAAGTTTGAATTTGTGAGCATATTTATTTCGCTAAATTTTAAATTAAAAATTTTCACTTTTATGAATATGCATTATCCAAGGAAATAATCGTAATTCTTTTTAATTTTTTAAATATATTTCTCGTCATATGTAGGAAAGTATGTATAGAAAAATAATTTTTCTCATCAAGATTTTATATTCAATAAGACAAAGACTGTCATAGAGTAATTGTTTCAAGTTATTGTTTACTAAATTTATCACTAGAATATGAAAAAAAAAAAGACATGTTATGTAAAGGCAGAAATGTATTTGCACTTCCCACTGAACTGCCATGAACATAGAGCCCTCCCTGTTGGAGGTTTCCAGTGCCTTACCACCTAGTACGAATTAGTCAAATGGATTTGCAAATAAATAAATAAAATGATTTATTGCTATGTCTTTGTCATTTGTTTTTGTTGTTTTCTTTTATACACCACCTTTACTGTATTAGATAAAAATTTCACATATATTTAGTATGATAAGAATTTCAAACAATATATAAGCTATTTTTTTAATTGGTTATGGTTTATGATTTTGAAATTGCAATTAAAAAAAAATATAAACCCATTAAACTGCTTGATCAAAGCACATAGGTATAGAGATGAAGTGTTTGTATCTAGACCAGGGGTGGCCAACGTGGACCGCATTTGGTTTGCCTTGAATATTTTTTTGGTTCGGGAGATTTATCTCACGTTTACCAAATATATTTGTTTCATAATGGCCAAAGTAATGGTGAAAACCAATATACTAGAACCACCAACCGTCATTTGGAGATTATTAAATCATTTGATATTTAACTGAAATCCGACATTTAACCAACTGGCAATTCTGATCCCACGAAAGCTGGCCAATCTAATTATTGGTTTCGATTTCCATTCAACTTGTAGCAAGCCAGTCTTGGTGAAATGTACTCAACCGCTGGTTACGTAGGTGGCCAATAGAATGATCAAGAGGATGGGTGATAATAACGTTGGTAGCATTTGGAATTAATATTTTTCTAAATATTCATCGGTGCTCGGACAGTTCAGTTTGAAGTCGAAGAGCAAGCCACAAGTCATCGTTCGGAAAATATAATAAATTCTTTAATATTTAACTATAGATACAAAGTCAACTGGTAATTCTGCTCTCACCAAAGCTGATAAACGTAACCATAGGATATTAATTTCCATCGACACATATACATATTAATTTCCATCACATTTTTGCAATATTCTAAACCCCTGGTTTCTTGGGTAAGCAATGGAACGATTGGGTGATAGTAACATTGGTAGCATTTATACATCAATATTTAGCTAAACATCCATAAGTATTCGGGCAGTACAATTTGAAGAAGGAACAATCTCCGTCATATCCCGGTAAGAGCAAGCCACCAGTCGACGTTCGAAAGATCTTAAATCCTTTGATATTTAACTAAAAATCCAACTCAAAGCCAACTGGCAATTCCGCACCCACGAAAGCTGACAAATGTAACCACATGGGTTTCGATTTCTATCCAACTTGTAGCAAGCCGGTTTTGGTGATGTTCTAAGTCTCTGTGCTTTACGTAGGTGATGGAACAATTAAAGGGTGGGTGATATTAACATTGGTAGCGTTTGGGAGAGCGTTTAATAAAAATTTGTATTCGGTGGAAACATAAAGAAGAAATGACATGAAAATGAAAGATGACAACACGACGAAAATTATTTTACATGTTTCATTCATTGTACAGTATATCAATAATAATTGCACTCATTGTATCAACTTTATCTCAGGTAAATATATAAAATACATGCCATAACCTATTGTAGTCAAGTTCACCTATCAATTTTAACAAGAATATACTACGGATTTAAGACTAAAGCTAATAAAATTAAGTCACTGATTAAATCGTTAATACCAGTGTAAATCTGTTCAGAGGGTATTCGCACAGTATGACAATGGCATAGATCACATTACTAATTTTCAAACAAGCTTTTAGGTATATATAGACCTAATTGTTGCCAACCTTCCACATTTTCTTGAAATATGTCATGATATTTATACATAGAAATTATAAAAAAATACTAATACAAGTTTTAAAGATGATTCTCTTGTTATCAACATCAACATTCATAATTCTTCCACATTATTAACTTTGACAAAGGAAAATAATTTCCTTTCACAGTCAATAAACTTACATATTGGAAATCCAATATCAATATTTTCTAACCATTCCTGTTCCTATACAATAGCAGGAGTTCCTCTGTTGCCCCTGTGTTGTTCAGAAAAAATGGTCAGTTGACCTACAGATTCTCACCCTGAGAGAAAATATATTTCGCTCACCCTGTGCGTAGCTGATGTTTCGGATTTCTTAAAAATGGAATCATTCCACTGAATCGATAATTATATTGTTAAAATGTATTAAACATTGTAGATCTGTAATTTTATGTGTGTGGTGTTTGAGCCTGTGTAATTAAAGCAGTGAGTTCTCCAAACTGTGCCTCAAGTATCTTAACTCAACCACACACAGTTACAATTGCCCAGTCTGCACACTATAAATAAGTATAGCTGAATTTCATATAATCAGTAAAATTATAGACTAAAATATTAAATCATTTTGACTAAATTAAATAAATCAAATGTTAAAGTCTTGGTCAATATAAGAACTCATTAGAGTAAAATATATATTAAAATGTAATAAATTGTAATTATTTTTATTTAATTATCTTGACAATTGAATTTTCTCAAATTGAAGGATATGATTTAGTTGAAAAAGAAAAAAAATTTCAGATGAATGATAAAATGCTTTGGTTTCATTGGTTTCTAAGCACTGAATATGTAAGAAAACTTAGTAAGCATTTTTTTTTAAACTTTCAAATGATTTTCATTTTATCTAATGCTATGCAGTAACCATTCTATACAAACTAATTTGTAAAAATTAAATGATTAAAATTGGTAAAAATTGACATCAAAGATGAATAAAATTATAATTCTAAATTGAAGAAAAAAAATGAGACAATATTTTTAAAATTATTTATTTATTACGTAACTGCAATATATATATATATATATATACAAATGCATACATTTGAAAAATGTAAATAATGAAAATGGTATGTACAATGAATATTTACAAATGAATACATTTTAAAACTGTAATAAATGAAAATGCTATGTACAATGGATATTTACAAATGAATACGTTTTAAAAAACTTTAAAAAAATGAAATATGATATATATACAATGACTAAAAATACGAAACATATAAAAACATAAAGCACAGGTCCTATAAAAACATAAAACATAGAAACGTAAAACATAGAAACATAAAACAATTAACAAATATGCATAAATATATCTTCACATAAAGCTTCTTTTTTTATTCTCTATTATAGTTGATATTGAGACTTGTTATTCTATTGCTGGTTTTTTTTTATGTATTGTTCTGGAAGAGGAATTTATTTTCTAATTGTTTTGTAACTATTAATGCAGTTCGTTCTTGATGTCTAAATGAATATTTAAATTTGTTTTTCCGACGAGATTTTCGAAGTTATTTCAGATGATGAAGACAGAAAGATTTGATTTAACGAATAGATGGGTGATAGGTTTTGTTGCAGATGGTTGGTTTAAAAGGTTATTGTCTGCAAGATGATATTGTCCTAAAGTCGAAGAGCAGAGCAACTAGAATATGGCTGGTGTTCGCAGTTCTATTATAATTTTTGGAGAATATTTTCACATTAAGTTTCTGTTCTTTTTTTTTTTTTTTTTTTCATTCTCTATTGTAGTGGATGCTGAATCTTGATATTCTATTTGCTGGTTTTTTATGTATTGCGTTGGAAGACGAGGTCATTTTTCTAATTAATTTGTAATTATTGATGCATATTTTAATTTGGTTTTCCGATGTGGATTAGTATTGTTGAAGTAATTTCAGAAGACGATGATTGACAGATTTGATTACGAATAGATGGTTGATGAGCTTTGTTGCAGATGGTTGGTTCAAGGATAGTGTCGTTAAGTCGGTATTGTTCTATAGTTGGAAAACAAATCAGCTGGTCTACAGTAGTCTGTCGTAATTCTATTGTAATAGCAGGAGTGTCTTCAAAATGAGTTGATTGGTTCCTGTGAGATTGAAATTTGATCTTTAGTGTGAGGATTGGATATGAAAGTTGATGTTGTTCAACTGTTGGAAAGACGAGCATTTGTTCGATATTTAAGTTTTCAGAATCTATTATAATAATCTGAGAGATTTTACTTGTGGTCGATTTATTATTTCTTTTTTAGGAAGGTGAAAATAATGAAATCCAGAACATTGATTTTCAGAATCAGGGAGCCTATTTTAATGAACATAAGAGGGGCTGCGATGAAGGAAACGGTTACGCAAAAGCCATGTGATGAAAAATTATCTTTATTGTCTATTTTTTATGATTATCAGTTGTAAAGAAGCTCAGAAATGTGACGAAGAAATCCATAGTCTCCAACATCTTAAATATAAAATACATTCTGAATATCCTCATTATTCCACAACAATGAACAATGCAGTTGACAAAGTTTGCAGTTGAACAATGGCTGATATTGTAACAATGAAATAGATTTGTCATAATATCTAAAACAAGGATTGAATATATATTGTTTTTAAGGCCAATCTGTTTTGTTTTTACTTATTTAAAAAACTAAACAAACGCAAATACATACATACATATATATGTATATCTTTTAATAAAATCCATAAATAAATCAATAAAATGATATTTATGATAATTAGATTTACTAAATTTTTATTATATATTAACAATGAAGTGAAGACAATATTTTTATTTAATTAATATTTCTTGTTAGATATTGTTAATTTGGCGTGATTGCCCAAAATGTTCCACTAATTTATGTTAATATTATATACCATTAAAAAACTTGTATAAGCGTGATAAATGTACGTAATAATAACAAATTTAAGCAAAAATAAATTTACATCATTTTCTAACACTCGTATTATTTTATTTTCACGGTTGATGATATTAAGAAAGATAGCAATTATTTAAACGTAATCAACATGTTTCAGAAATCACATCATCTTATTAAAGAAAATTAATAATAAGTAATTGGACAATGAATTTTTCTGTATTTTTATGAAAAAGCAATAACATGATTTCTGTCATATAAAATTGAAATATTTTTTATGAGATTAAAAAAATTACATTACGTAAACTATTTGCGGATATTGTAATGGGTGAATATTTTTGAAGACACCTCTACATTATACACTACTGGCCACTTTTTTTTGCTATGCCAAGAAGGCCACGTGCTAGATACGTGAAATTTAAACGACATTAAAGGCTCTGTGATATGCAAATGATTAGCCTTTCAGCTCACTCAGACAAAGCAGACGCCGGTAGCGACACCTACAATGTTTAAAAGAGGAAATTGTTCAGCCGGTTTCTCATGTACAAATTGCATATGAACGTTGTTGCCTACTGAAAAGTTGCTGTGTAAGAAGCAGAAATGCATACCTCAGCACGATAAAAGTCGGCTTGTAGCGTACCGGGATTGACAGTTTATCGACTAGCAGTATTGCTGCTTGTGTCTGTAAAAAGATCAAAGACCGTTAGCAGATTATGGAATCAATGGGTTCAGGACCGCAGTATACAGAAACGCTCTGTGCTGGTTCTCAACGGCCCCCTATCGCCAGCAGCAGAGAAGAAAGGCATGTTACACGTATGACTTTCATGATCGTAGGCACGTCACGAGCCCTTAATCAAGAATTGGGGTCGTTTGCAAGACAACAACTGTCTGCGAACAGTTCGATGACGTCTGCAGCAGCATGGACTCTCAGCTCGGGAGATGATGTCTGCGGCTACCCTTGAGGCTGCATCACAGACAGGAACGTCTTCAATGGTGTTCCACCTGACGGTCCTGTGCGCACGAATGGCGAGACGTCATTTTTTCAGATGAACCAGTTCTAACCGAAGGTTAGGTAACGTAAATTTCATCGAAATGACATTGGCAGCATGTATTATATCAGTTAACTCGCCCATCACCTGGCGTGATGGGCGATAAAGAGAAAGAATTTTAGTTATACACCTTGTATTGTTTGCAATAAATAACGTAAAAATAATTAAATTAATTTTGCTTATTATTAAATAATAAAACTGTTCCTATAATACCTAGAAATCATTGAAAAAATATTAATCCATTTCAAAATAATACAGCATGCACACAAAACCATCTACATCGAGAAAACTATTTCAATTTTTGTCCTAGTACTTTTTATCTGTATTTTGTACACCAAGCGGTAAAACTTTTCATAAACTTCTGCCTGCATTCATCTCCACCAGACACACTCTTAAAACCGGAAAAACGTTATTGCCCACTTTACTTCCTTCCTTTAATAGAATAAGCTGATTAATATGGAACTCCATTGAAAAGCGTGTCCATATATATAGAAAAACGAATTTCTTTTTTTTACCCATCCATTGAAAGAGCTTTTCGTGCAGTTAAGTTTCTACATCTGCCCATATGTATTTCAATGGCAGAAAATGATATTCTTATGTGCTTCTTCTCAAAAGTTTTGTGCCAAACATTGTGAAAATAGCGGGTCTCTTATTCGACGCTGATAAATGCAGATGTTTTTCTTTTTTACCAGGTTTTCCGCAAATAAGTGTGATTCGGATTTACGTGTCCCAAAGATTTGCTTTCCATCCCACCCCCTTTTTTTTTTTTTTATTTGGTCGGTGCTTTACTTGGGGGATTGTTTTTGTTTTGTTGTTATTTTCCCTGCTGGAATTTCCGTGCTTTTGCAGGAATAAGATGTTCCATAGAAAGGAAAGGGAATATTCGCAAAATTCTGTGGCATAAGACATTTTTTCATAAGCTCTAGTTTTTGGTTTTTATTTTTATTTTAACTCATGAAAGTTAAGATGGTAAGGCGGCTTTTCTATCTGAAGAAATAAATTTCCTTCAAGAAAGATGTGAAAAGTTTATCCGGCCAGCTAGGCATTACTATGTAATTCTGTCTTTTTCTAAGTTGTTTAAAAAATACTAATTTTTTTTTATAGCCAGTATCATAAGTTTGCTGTGGTTACAATTCATATTATTACTTATTACTAAAAGGGAGCATAAATTTCGAATTTTAATTTACAATTATATATCAGTAATATTTTAAAGTTAAAAGTAACATTAACATATTTTAGTTATTAATAATTTTTTTTAAAATATTTATGTACGAAATATTACTTCATTTCTTCCTATATATTTTAAAATCATTCTTATATATTAAGTAAAATTCCTGTTGAATAATTAACATAATGAATTTGTGAGAAAAAAATATTTATATTTTTTAATTTTTTTTAAATATTATTTAAATATTTTTTTAAATTTATTTAAAATTTATATATTTATATTGTAGAAGTTACTTATAAAAAATATATTGTATTACATTTTTATTTGTTTATATTTTAATAATATTTAAAAAATATTTATTAAATAGTTTTTTTTTAAATTATATTTATTATTTTAAACATTATTTTTATATTCATTTTTATTATATAATTGTTATTTATATTTAATTATCATTCTTTAAATGTGCAGTAGATATTTTTTATTTAAACAATATTTATTATTTTAAATATTATTTTTATATTCATTTTTATTATATAATTGTTATTTATATTTTAATATCATTCTTTAAATGTGCTGTAGATATTTTTATTTAAATAATATTTATTATTTTAAAAATTCTTATATTTATTTTTTATTATAATTCTTTTTAAATATTTTTCCTGTTATATTATTATGTACAACTGATGCGAATGGTAAAAACATTGCTAGGAAAAAATCAAATATCTCTAACTTTTATAATGTTTAAAATAATTTTAACTGTAACAGCACTTATGTGGAAAGGTGTTCAAAAATTAATTCAACATAAAAAAAATGGAATCCCAAGAAAAAGAATATATATTTGGAAATATATATTTTCAATTCCTGTTATTTTTTAAAAAATATAACAACATAAACCATCATTGATACATTTTATGTTTCCTTCTCAATTTGCTATTTTCTTCAACAATAGTTTTACGTAGCACGTTATCCACTTACAATTTCTGTTTTTCTATTTATAAATTGTAACAATATAAACCATCATTGAGAATTTTATATATTTTCTTTTCACTTGGCCCTTTTCTTCATAATTTCTAGTAATTTTGTAACACATTACACAATTACTATTCTTGTTTTTTTTTTTAAATATAATTAGGTATCACATTGCGCAATTAAACACATTGTAATTAATTAGGTATCACATTGCGCAATTACAATTCTTGTTTTTTAAAATACAATAATGAAACATGTAATTGATGCATTTTCCATATTTCCTTTTCACTTAGCTCCGTTTTTCAACACTAGTTTTATGTAGTACATTAAAAGATATAATTTCTGTCTTTTTAAATATAATAATATAATTAACCAATATAAATAACATAATTAATAATCATTGGTACATTTTATATATTTCCATTTCATTTGACTCTTTTCTTCAACAATAGTTTTCTGCAGCACATTTTTTTTTTCTACTCAAATATTTTAAGAGCTGACCCACGTGAACGATGCTGAGATTAAGAATCTTGGCGAAGAATTCTTCAAAGAATGTCGCCAACTTTTCAGCTGCACAACGCTTGCTTCAGCAAATTCTTCAAGAGTTTTCGGTCCTCTACGTCATCGCCAGATATGTCAACGGAATGTATAGAAACATGTTAATGACAATTCGTCTCTTAATAACGATCAGGGGCTGGGGTGACAGTGTGGAGAGATTGTTTACACGAAAATTTTACAAAATCGCCTTTAGTTATTCATTGAGCCAGAAGAATATTTAGTATGTAAACATCCTATCCTTTAAAATAGGCAGAGAATGATTTTTTAAACTATCTTCTCTATCTAGTAGTTCGTTCCGAGTAGTCGGTTCACAAAGGGCTTAATTTAACGTCACCAGAATAAAAGTCAGTTTCGAGGTAAACTGTGATTTGTTTAATTTTTAATGAGCTTTTTGTTGGCGACGACTTATTTATCTTCGACTTTTACCTCATTGGAGAATGCCAAAGACGTGAATTAACTTTCTGTGTGTAATAATTAACTGAGTTTTTGAATAAATGACAACCTGAGGTTTTGAACAAATATTTGAGAACAGAGTGTTGGAAAGACTGTGTTTGTTTATGTATGAGGATGATAAATTCATTTGAATGTACAATGAGCTACTATGATGTGTGAAGGAATAACGAATGAATTTTATTGAAAGTAAATAATTATAAGATATTTTTAAATTCCAACATAAAAATTTTAATAATCAATAATAAAAAGAAAGGTTAGCATTACCTAAAAACTATACTACTCAGTATCCCTTTTTTTCGCTGTTCTTTTAACTGATATGTAGCAAAAAAGTCTCGAAAGAATCGTCACTATTTAATTTAAACTTTAAAAAATCTTATATGTTTGACTCCCTCTGGTGTTGTTATTATTATGAATATTATTATTATTTTCGTTCTTAGAAATTTGCATGATGTTGAAAGAATGAATGTTTGAAGTTTTTTCATTATATTTTTTTTTAAATATATTTCTGTATATTTCCAATAATGTATCATCAAGGCTTAGTGAAATGTTACACTTTTAACTATTTTTATTCCTTTCTTTTTCTGTTTTTTAAAATATAATAATATAACCAGTCGTTGGTGCATTTTATATATTTCCTTTTCGCATAGCTCTTTTCTTCAACTATAGTTTTTTTGCAGCACATTACACAATTACAATTCCTGTGTTTTAAAATGAAATAATGTAAACCATCATTCATACATTTTATATGTTTCCTTCTAACTTAACTCTTTTCTTCAACAACAGCTTTCTGTAGCCCATTTTCCAACGGAAATATTTTACAAGCTGACCCACGTAAACGATGCCGAGCTTAAGAATCTTGGCGAAGAATTCTTCAAAAAATGTCGCCAACTTTTCAGCTGTACAACGCTTGCTTCAGCAAATTCTTCAAGAGTTTTAGGTCCCTCTACATCATCGCCACATATGCCAACGGAATGTGAAGGAACTTGTTAATGGCAATTCTTCTCTGAATAATGATCAGGGGTTGGGGTGAGAGTGTGGAGATAATGTTTACAGGAAAATTTTCCGAAATCACCTTTAGTTATTCATTGAGAGACAAGAATATTGAGTATGTTAACATTCTATACTTTAAAATAGGTATAGAATTATTTATTAAAATTTCTTCTCGATCTAGTAGTTCGTTCCGAGCAGTTGGCTCAGAAATGGCGTAAATTAACGTCGCCAGAATAAAGTCAGTGTGAGGAAAACTGTGTTTTGTTTTAATTTTTAATGAGCTTTTGTTGGAGAGGACTTATTTATCCTGGACTTTTATCTGATTGGAGAATGCCAAAGACGTGAATTAACTTTCTGCGTGTAATAATTAACTGAATTTTGAATAAATGACAACGTGATGTTTTAGGCAAATATTTGAGAACTGAGCATTGAAAGACAGTGTTTATTTATGTATGAGGAGGATAAATTCATTTGAAAGTACAATTCGCTACTATGACATGTGAAGAAATAGTGTAGGAATGTTGTTGAAAGTAAACATATGCATAAGATATTTTTAAATTTCAAAATGATAGAATACAAATAGAATACAAATAAAACGGAATGTTTGGAATTTTATAAAAAACTGTATTACTTAATACCCCATATTTTTTACGAATGAGTTCATTGTTCTTTTATCTGATATGTAGGAAAAATATCTTGGAACAATTGCCACTATTTATTTTTAACTGCAGAAAAATTTATTAGTGTCTGAGGCCATCTTATGGCGTTATTATTATTCTTGTTATTTTCGTTTTTTAAAAATTTTCAGGAAATTAAATAAATAAATGTTTGAAGTTTTTTTTTTATTATGGTTTTCTTTATATATTCCTGTATATTTCAAACATTGTATTATAAAGGCTTATTTAAATTTTATTTTTTAACTCCTTTTATTCCTTTCTATTCCTATTTTTTAAATATAATAATGCAAACCATCATTGTTACATTTAAACATGTCCTTTTCACTTAGCTCTTTTCTTCAACAAATGTTTTATGTTGCACAATACACAATTACAATTCCTGTTTTTTAAAATATAATAATATAAACCATTCATTGGCACTTTTTATATGTTTCAGTTTTATTTAAATCTTTTCTTCAACAATTGTTTTATGTAACACATTACAAAGAAGTTACAATTCCTGTTTTTTAAAATATAATAATATAGTTAAAAAACATAATATAATAAGCCATTATTATATATTTTATATATTTCCTTTAAACTTATCTTGGACTTTTTATCTCAATGGAGAATGCCAAAGACGTGAATTAACTTTGTGCATGTAATAATTCGCTGAATTTTGAATAAATGACAACGTGATCTTTTAGGCAAATATTTGAGAACCGAGCATTGCAAGAGACAGTGTTTGATCCTGTATGAGGAGGATAAATTGATTTGAAAGTACAATTAGCTACTATGACGGGTGAAGGAATAGTGAATGAATTTTATTGAAAGTAAATCATTCTAAGACAATTTCAAAATTCAGAATGAAAATTTTAATAATTGATATAAAGAAAAGGAATGCCATTACATTACCTAAAACTTTATTGCTTACTGCCCCAAATTTTTTCAATGAGTTCATTAATCTTTTGTCTCATATGTAATAACAAATCGTGATACAATCGTCATTATTTATTTTTAACTAAAAATAAAAACTTTTTAGTTCCTCGCGCCATCTGGTTGCGCTATTATTATTAGTTATATTTTAAGTTTTTGTTATTATATTCTTGTTTTTTCTGTATATTTCAAATATTGTATTATCAAGGCTTATTTAAATTTTACTTTTAACTTTTTTATTCTTTTCTATTCCTATTTTTTAAAAATATAATAATATAAACCGCCATTGTTACATTTCATATATTTCCTTTTCACGTGGAGGGTTTCATTATAGTTTGATGCAGCACATTACACAATTACAATTTTTATTCTTTAAATGTAATAATTTTAATCATCATTATTACATTTTATATCATTCGTTTTTACTTAGCTCTTTTCTTTATCAATAGTTTTATATTGCACATTACAAAATTACAAGTCCTATTTCCTTAATATAATGCAAACCTTCATTGATACATTTTATATATTTCCTCCTTTCTTCCTTTCTTCAATGACAAATTTCTGCAGCACATTTTTTCCAACCCAAATATTTTACGAGCTGACCCACGTGACCGATGCCGAGCTTAAGAATCTTGGCGAAGAATTTTCAAAGAATGTCGCCAACGTTTCAGTTGTACAACGCTTGCTTCAGCAAATTCTTCAAGAATTTTAGGTCTTCCTATATCATCCCCAGATATGCCAACGGAATGTAGAGGAACTTGTTAATGGCAATTCTTCTCTTAATAATGATGGGGGGTTGGGAAGAGAGTGTGGAGAAAATGTTTACACGAACATTTTCCAAAATCGCCTTTAGTTATTCATTGAGCGAGAAGAATATTTAGTATGTAAACATTCTATCCTTTTTAAAATAGGTAGCGAACGATTTATTTAAACTTCTCGATGTAGAAGTTCGTTCCAAGCAGTTGACTCGCAATGGCGTAAATTAACGTCGCCAGAATAAAGTAAGTACGAGGAAAACTGTGTTTGGTTTTAATTTTAATGAGTTTTGTTGGCGAGGATTTATTTATTTTGGACTTTTATCTCATTGGAGAATGCCTAAGACGTGAATTAACTTTCTGCGTGTCGTAATTAGCTGAATTTTGAATAAATGACAGCGTGAGGTTTTGAGCAAATATTTGAGAACTGAGCGTTGGAAAGAGACAGTGTTTGTTTATGCATGAGGTGGAGAAATTCATTTGAAAGTACAATTATCGACTATGTCATGTCAAAGAGAATATTGCAGGAATTTTGTTAAAAGTAAATAATTAAAAGTTACTTTTAAAATTCAAATAGAAATTTTAATAATCGATATAAATAAAAAGTAATGTTTGCTTTACCTTAAAACTATACCATTTAATGTTTCATTCTTTTCATTGAGTTCTTTTTTAATTGATATGCAGTAAAAATTCTTGAAAAAAATTTAATTATTTTCATCTATTTATGCCTGATGTCATCTGTTAGCGTTATCGCTTCAGCTATAGCATTTTTCCCAATTTTTAAAACTTTCTTAATAAAATGAAAAATAAAACATATATAAGTACATAATTCTTTAAACATTTATAATAATATTTATATTATTATAAACATTTGAAGTTTAAGTTACTGTATTCCTTTTTAATTATGCATTGCAATACATTTTAACATTATAGCAAGATCATTTTATATTATTAAAAAGAATCATGGTAAGTTAAAAACAATAATTTTAACAAATGCTTGAATCAAAACCATGCAGTTGTCTATTTATTTAGTTTTAACATTTAACATTTACTGAGTAATGTGATTATTTTTCTCTCCCAAAACTCTTTGCGGCGATCCATGAAACATAACAGATGTTTTCAATCCTTCAAAACAGCAACAACAAAAAAAATTTCAACCGTACTTCATCCTTAAAGAAACATATTAACTTTCAATGAATCATAGATCAATATCGTGCCCAAAGTAAACTTTTCAAGTAGCAAAAAAAAAAAAATGAATAATGTACAACCACTATGTAATGGATATTCCCCGAACACAACAAAAACTTGGTCGATCTATATCTTCTTAAATATTGCTTCCATCCACTCCATTTTTAAGAAACATACAAATTATTTTTGTACTTCTTTAGTTATTTTTGTACTTCTTCTTCTTTTTAGATACTCCCACAACGAACAAAGTGGCTATTAAGGTTGGAAAAAAATAACAAGAAATATTATCAATATATTTTTTTATAATTGATTTTCATTATTTTTTTCTTCCTCGAAGGTCTCCCACAATGGCTGGAGGTCTGCTCTCCATCAACAAGGCTTTCTTCGAGCGTCTGGGCACCTACGACAGCGGATTCGATATTTGGGGAGGCGAAAACTTGGAGCTTTCCTTCAAAGTAAGTTAATGCTCTATGTCGAGTGTGTTGAAGTTCTATTCGCTTTCAATTCTTTGATGATAAATCGATGAGTATGTATTATTTATGTAGTTAAAAAATGATAGTTTCAGGAAAATTATCGATTTAAAATTAATTGTTTAATACTTCAGAAACTATATTAATAATTCCCTGAAATTTTTAACTATAAACCATTTAGCCTATTGTATATCATGTAATTTTGTTTGCTGCATATAGACGGGAAAAAGTCTATGCATTTCTATAAAATCATAATGTATTATATTAATTCCTGGAGATTATATCGATTGTAACCATTACATCAGTTATGGTTACTTAGTACTTCAGTAGCGATTGTCCAAATTGTATCGATTACTTCATTTCCGATTATATATATTACTTTATTACGATTGTATGGATTACTTCAATACGATTGCATCGATTACTTCAATACATTTTGTATTGAGTGTACCAATTGTATAGATTAATTCACTACCGATTGTATCGAGTGTACCAATTGTATAGATTAATTCACTACCGATTGTATCGATTAGTTCACCTGTAATATCGGTTGTCCGAATTGTATCGATTGTACCAATTGTATCTATTACTTAATCACTAATTGTATCGATTTTTCCCATTTATATTGTTCACTTCATCATTAATTGTATCGATTTTACCATTTATATTGTTCACTTCATCACCGATTGTACTAATTGTATTGTACAAATTGTTGTATTTTTGTTGTTGTTGTTGTTGTCGATTACTTCCTCACCGATTGTATAGATTAGTTCACCTATAATATCGATTGTCCAAATTGTATCGATCGTACCAATTGTATCTATTACTTCATCACTAATTGTATCGATTTTACCATTTATATTGTTCACTTCATCACCGATTATATCGATTGTACAAATTGTATCGATTACTTCCTCACCGATTGTATCGATTGTACCATTTGTATCGAATACTTCATCGCCGATTGTATCGATTGTGGCAATTGTATCGATAACTTGATCACCGATTGTAACGATTGTAAAAATTGTAGAGATTACTTTATCACCTAATTGTAAGGATAAATATTTAAAATAAAGCATATTAAAAGAAGAATATTTGAATTATACCTAAACTATATGAGAAGAATATTACTAAATTATTGTTGAAATGTTTGGTTTCGGTTCATTATGACTTATATATGCGGTTAGTTTGGAGATTATTTTTTTTATATATTGCCTATGGATAATTGAAAAAAAATACATATCCATTATATTTGATTAATTTATCATTCGATTATAAATATAAATATTGAAGAAATATTATGACCAAATGAAGTATACACATTTTTATTGAAAACAATAAATATTTAATATGTACAAATTAATAAATCTTGATATTTAAAAATTTATATAGATATAGTGTTATGCTTTATTTCTGATACAATAGACGTTATGATCTTTTTATACTTTAATACACATATAATTTCTATAAAATTGAACTCACAACTGAGGAAGAAGTGATTATTCGTATTTGTTAGTGCTTTTAAAAATATTTTTTTGTATTATTATGCCCCTAGTTCTGCGAAATATAAACTTGTCTAGACAATTTTAATTGAATTAGCTTAATTAATTAAAAACTAATATTTTAACTTTCATTTGAGGTAACAAGAAATGATCTTTTCCTAGAAAAATATGCATTAAAAGTGAAAATCGTTATATTTAATTTAATATTACTTATTTGTAAATTAATTTTAATTATTATATTTAATATTTAATTTAAGAACAGACAGAATAATATAAGAAATGGCCTCATATTTACATTAGCGGTGGAACATGATAGAAGAAACAATTTCATAGGATAAAATAATTTTTAATCTTTCTTGTATTGTCTGATGATTTCTAATTATTTTTTTGGGTAAAAGCTTAATACTATCTCAAATTAGAAAAATATATGATAGATAAAAAATTATTTTTATTAAAAATGTTATACGATTATTTCTTTATTTTAATTGGTTAGGGATTTTGTAGTCAATACGCTTCCTAAACAATTTCATTATTTTTATTATTGAATAATTTTATTTTATTAAAAACTAAATGTTTATATATATGCTAGTGTCGCTGAATAAGTTATAATAGAATCTAAATTATTATATTAATTTTTAACATATGTCCAATATAAAACTATAAATATATAATTAAATTTTAAAATATTTTTAAACAATAAGAAAATTCTGAACTTTTTTTAAAATTGTTTATTTTTTTTTCTTATAAAAAATATTTTAATTAAAGAATCAAAAATAAATATTTTCATGGAACTGTCTATTTTTTTTCTTCTTTTGTTACTTGATATTTTAATCAAGCAAACAAAATTGTGTTACATGTTTTTATAGATTCATATTAATCATATTTTTACAGAGTAAACTTTTTTCGTTTCATGAATTTCTATTCGTAAAAACATTTTATTTGTTTATCGATTTCAAAATTTTTTTTTGTCGTCATGGAATCGAGGCCAAGATATTGACCCCTGACCTAATTATATGACTAGATATGTTTGTATGTATATTTATTATTATTTTAGCATTTTTCCAACTAGAACAGATAAAGCATTTCTGTTCCCAGGGGAAAAAAAATGTACATTCTTTAACAAGTGTATAATAACCAGCTATTACTCAAATCTGACAGCAGATAAGTAGTGTCGTGGATATATTACACACAATTAGTGTTTTGGATTAAGGAGAACAACCTATTGCTCTTATCTGACAACAGATAATCAGTATCATGGATAATGAAATATCATGAAATTAGCGATTGACTATTCGACTTCGAACAGTCAAATAATTGCAGTTCAGATCGAAATAGATCAGATCGAATAATTGCAGATGGGATACAGACTACACCATGAGATGTTGCATCGCGATTGGTGATAAATCATCATGGGATGAGGAAGTGCCCACTCCAATGAGATGTGAGGAAAGCGGCTCCCTCCCTTCTTGACGAATTTCCTTAAAGAGACATTTTTTTTTTAAAAAAAGACTGTTCTGCGACGAGTCGACAAGAACAGTTTTTGTCTTTTCTGTAAAGGGACTGAGCAGTTGGGATATTCCGCCTGTTTACAAAGTGAGCCCCTTGTGGTGAGCCGCTTGACCTTATTATCAGGACGTTTGATAATAAAGGTCTACGATAGACTGGGTGTATTATATTCACCATAGATTTGAGGACTCTGAAAATATCCGGCCTTGGAGTGAACTCCCCATGCGAATCAAATTGCATTTTTAATTTTCGTTTCTTTGTAAACAATAATTTGTAATAACCTAGAGTTCCGTAAAAAATATAATGCTTGTAAATAAAAATTAAAGTGTTCCCATGAAACTAAAAATGGCCGTCCTTTTGAAGCCGTTATAGGTCTAGTAAATCCATCTTTTGAAATTAAAACTATATATATTATGCTAAATAGAATTCATTGTAATATTGTTAATAGTAGTTCATGCTATATTGCTGTCACTATTTACAATTGCCATTACTATTTACAGTGTCACTATTTACAATTATCATTAGTATTTACAGCTATCATTTTATCACTATACTGATTGTGATAGATGGTCTCGCAAAACAGGAACTCATTTCTGAAGTTGTCTTTTTTCAGTCAGATATTGTTAAAAAAACAATAAGCATAAAGCGATAATCTGTCCCTAACACCAGAAAGTCCACCTAAACAAATATTACTATTTATATACGTTTTCCTAAACAGTTTTATAATAACGATATTGTTGTGTTTTTCAGACGTGGATGTGCGGCGGGTCCCTGGAGATCTTGCCCTGCTCCCACGTGGGGCACATCTTCCGGAAGAGGAGCCCCTACAAGTGGAAGTCCGGATGAACGTGCTGAGAGGAAGAACTCCGTCAGGTTGGCAGAGGTGTGGCTGGACGAGTACAAGAAGTACTACTACGACAGGATAGGGAACGATCTGGTAATTTAATTATGATTGAATTTCTGGAAAAAGCATTTAAGACATCCTAAATAGATATGCAGATATGTAGAAAGAGGCTATATGATATTTTACTTGATTTTTAATAGTATTTCAATAGAACATTATATTAATATCATATCATGTTTTTATTTTAGTAAAATTACACTTGTTATTGACAGCCTTTTAACTGAAGTTTGTGATGTAATTTATAAAATTTAGTTGTTGGACACATACCAACACTTGCATAACAAAACTAAATTTTGAAATAGAACGAAAAAAATTATCTATAAAATCTATTTTTATATTATTGTAATAATCATAGTTTTTAACCAATCTATTAATTTTTAATTTAATAAACTTTAAATATAACTTCATCTAATTATTCATTGTTTTATACAACTACCACTATCATTTATCCTGTATATATTAAATATCATTATTTAATCAATTTTTGGCATATCGGATGAATTGTCATAGTAACAAATTCATTGTATCCAATAACAATTTAAATCACTTCATTCTTAAATGTAAATACTTAATATTAAAAACCCAGTGTTGGTTTCGAAGATCAAATCAGTAAAGAGTTTGTGATTTATATTTACAAGCAAAAGCAGTGGAACTCAGAAACTAGAAAAATATATTTAATTTTTTCAGTTCTACTGTTTCCATAGTTTTTGCCTAAGGTTAATCACATTTCAGCCTTAACATCAATGAAAGCATTTTTTTTATGACTCAAATTTCAGTTCATTTTGTTAAATACAATTACTTGCTCAAAGTTCTTACTAAAACATTGAATAATTCAGTATACAATTTTTGTTTCTAAGCAAAGCTAAACTTTTTAGTAACTCCTTTTTGGGCCATAAGGTAGAATTTGACCGTCGAAAAATTTTAAAAAAATATCTTCTGGAATGTGTCATTTATACAACACTATGATTATACATATCTATTATATATAATTCCCTTGTCATGATGTTTGTTCGGGATGAACTCTAAAACTAACAATCCAATTTTAACTTTTTTTTTTTTTTAAATGTGTGTTTTGTTCCAACTTGAGAGGTAGGATACAGATTCTTTTTAATTTAAATGCATGATCGACGGTTTTCCTATTTCGTCATTTGGCACCATTGACGTCATTTGGCGCAACTAAAATTTGCGATTTCTCATCCGATGGACGTAATTTTGAAAGTACATTCAAAAATACAAGGTCAGGTGTGCCCATAAGATCGGGTCGTTTATGCCAATACCTAACGAAGAGCCAAAATTTCTTCAAATTTATTTTATGGGCAGTTCTGAAGAACGTGTGACAACTCGATGTCAGTATAACTTTATCGAACAAGCAATACAAAGAGTTATTGTAGAATTGTTGGAAAATCTTTTAGAAATCATAATCAACTTATTAAATTATTTAACGAATTTATTTATTTTGACGAAAGATAGATTAGCAAGAAAATAGTGTTCATCGCTTAGTTCTTAGATAAATGAAAGTAATGATTCTTTCAAATTAAATTAGAAAAATAATTATAAAACAGTGTTAAAAAATTAAAACAGCGTTAAATAATTAAAAACAGTGTTACATTATCTACCTCATTCCTTAAATGAATAAAAATTAAACATTTTCTCGATTAGTTGAAGCTTAATTTGAACTTTTCATCATTCTTTTACCAATCACTTCCTTAACAATACCAATTATAGTATCTAATAATTGAACGAAATACAAGAAAGCCACAGCAATGCGTGGCCGGGTCTGCTAGTATATATATATATATATACTAGCAAAACCAGCATACGTTTGTCCTGCCAAAAAAATCATTGTAGAAAATTACATATCGCAAATATATTCCCCATGTTCCAATGTATGAGCATACTTGTTTTCATGGATATCGTTGAAAATGCTTCAGCACCATCTGGCAAGTAATAATAAAGTGGATAGCGCGGACCTATTTTCCATACACGAATGCATATTATTACCAATTTTCATGATGTTTGAACGGTATAAAAGTTGATATACGGCACCATAAACTGATGGCAACTTAGAACAAAGGTGATAGCATACACCATTATCAATGTTTGTCAACACACACCAAAAAATCATCAAAATCTGTCCAGCCGCTTAGGAGGAGTTCAGTAACAAAACACATTTACAAAAAAGAGTTGCATATATATATCCTATATAGGGCGTAAAATGTCTGACACTCTGTTTGCACTGGCTTCAATTTCGAGCCCCGGCGGTGCCATGGGCACTTGCAGTGGTTCAAGAAATCTGCTTTAAATCCTAGATCCCTATCTATTGTGACTTTCGGCGTAGGGCTGACAACCTCACTCTCGCAAAAAAGAAAACGTCTCATGTTTCAAAAATCTGGCATCATAGATATGGCATTGGCCCACCATGGGACAATGAAAGAAGATATATATGTGTGTCGAATTTTTCTAAATGTAAATATAAAGAAACACTAATTAATTTATTTAATAAATAATATTACAGTGAAATGCCTACTATGCTATTAATTCTTACATTTTTTTTTCAAAATCCTATAATTGATTTAAATTGTATATAAATTTTAATTTTGAACTTAAAGCAACAATTTTATACTAAATATAAAAAATATGTAATTTTAATACATTTTATATAAACATGTAGTGTGTAAAATATAAATTGCGCAATAAATCTAAAAGTAAACTTAAAGCAATACATAAATGTTTAAAATAATATTTTCTGTTCTAATATATTTCGTTATATTTACTATGCAAGCAATAAAAGAATATTCTTTTAGTCAAATCGTTGGTAATAATTTATAAAAAATTTTTAGTCTTCACTTAAACTTTTTGTGTAGTTGTCACGAATCTCCGACAATAAAGTGTTTTTAATGCGTTTGTCTGAGACAGAATAATTGTATTTCTAACTTGTGCTTTTATTTCAAAAATATTTACTTTTTTTCTGTTCCTATTTAACGTGTAATTTAGTGTGGATATTATTACAAATGTGGAAAATTCTTTTTTTTTTTTTCATTCTGTAATAATCAGTTCGATAATTATTATATGGATTATATATTATATGGACTATACATTATGTCTTTAGACAAAAATATTATTTTTAAGAAGATTTTAAATAATTGAACTGAAATATTTCTTCTGTATTTTAATGTGTTTCAAACAAATATTGAATATTTTCTCTAAATGTAGACAATTTAAGAAACGTCCAAATTTTATCTTTGGTATAGAATTATGATTTTAAGAAACAGCATTTTTAAATACATTTGTTATTTTTGTAATTATGTTTTCTGTATTTACATTTTGAAGTGTTTTCCTATATTCAGTGTTCTACATATGATATTTGAGTCTTAAATGTATAATGTGTATGAAAAAAAATGATTCTATGTACTTAAAAAATAATAGTTTAAATTATTTTTTAATTTTTAATAATTAATGAAAATTAACTAAAAAAATTTTTTTAGATAATTTAATTTATTAAATATTTTAATGAAATGATTTAATTATAATAATTTAAAATAATTAAGTAAATAATTTAACATATAATTAACTAAAAAATTTATTAGACCTTGATAATATAATAAAAATACTTAAACATTTATACACATTTAAATGTAAAAATATCCATGTTAATTCTTGTAGCATTTTTTTTTTTTAGCTTTACCATTTGTATGAAATGCATAAATAAATAATTATAATTTATTATAATATTCAATTCTGTGAAATTCCGTGATGTACGTATTATATGCTTTTATCACATGATATACGATGTTATATTATTTTAACTGGAGACGAAAAAATAAATTGCTTGCTTTTAACAAAAATGTTGCATTGCAATTTTTGGGTTATATTGTATGGAAGAAATGATTATTTTTACGTAAAATAGAAAAAATCATTTCAAACATTTTTTGTTACAATAATTCATTTTAACA